>VDFB02046596.1:114051-158031 GCA_007258455.2 Sequoia sempervirens
GGATAGCATTATCAATTACAATAAGGAAGTCAACATGCGAGATAGCTCTAGGTGACAAGGAAAACCCGATGCCACGTTTAAGAACATTAACAACCAGGGGATATAAGGAAGAGTTGGATAAGTTGACCACTAATTTTCTCTCCCAGTCAGGGATAGGGGGGAGATTGGGGGAGAAATGAGGAAGGCGGGGAAGACAATTCAGTTGGAGAGACGGCTGCAGAGGAGGACACTTGGACAGATCACAGTGAGGAACTGGTTGGGACAGTCGATAAAGAAGGCTAGAATAGTTGCTACAACCCGACCAGCTAGGATCGATAGATGGAGGGTGAGTAGTCAACTCCATTGCGACAGGAAAGTGGGGGGAGGTACAAGTGGGGTGGGTGGAAGTGGGGTCACTGATACATTTTGAACCATTTTTCGACGACATGGGTGCCGGCCCAGAATTTTGACGTTTCAAATGTCATTGAAATTCTGACTCAAAAATAGCGACAAACAGCCATCAAAATTCTGACGAATTGTCATCAAAAAATGGTTCAAAATGTATCAGTGGGTGGAGAGAATTAAAGACATGAGGAGGAAAGGATGAAACAAGAAACTCAGTGGAGATAGGCTCAAGATGACAAGGAAGATCCTATCTCTGCTTAATTTCTTGTCCGTCCTCGCCTCCTCCTGTCTTTAATTCTCTCCACCTTGCTTCCACCCACCCCGCTTGTACCTCCCCCCACTTTCCTATTGTGATGGAGTTGAATACTCACCCTCCATCTCTCGATCCTAGCTGGTTGGGTTGTAGTAGTTATTCTAGCCTTCTTGATCGGCTGTCCCAACTAGTTCCTCATTGTGATCCATCCAAGTGTCCTCCTCCGTAGCCGTCTCTTGAACCGAATTGTCCTCCCCGCCTTCCTCATTTCTCCCCCAATCTCGCCCTATCCCTGAATAGGAGAGAAAATTAGTGGTCAACTTATCCATCTCTTCCTTAGATCCCTTGGGCGTTAATGTTCTTAAACGTGGCATCAGGTTTGCCTTGTCACCTAGAGCTATCCCACATGTTGACTTCCTTATTGAAATTGATAATGCTATCTGATCTCTTCCTGATGACATTGCCGAGGAAATCAAACAAGATTGTGTTGTTTCCCTTAGGCACGCCAAACCTCCTAAATGTAACGTCCTGAATCTTGAGCTTCTTTCCTTCAATAAATTATTGTGCAACCAAGACATTGTTATTTCCAAGGTAGATAAGGGAAATGCCACTATAGTCATGAACAAGCTTGACTACAATTCTAAAATTCTTGAGCTCCTTTCAGATGCCATCAGTTATAAAGCCTTGCCGTGGAACCCTTGTTCCAAAATTTTAAAGGATGTCAAATCTGTGGTGTCTTCCTCCTCATTTCATGAGGCCACCAAAAAGCGTCTGATTCCCAACAAAGAAATTACTCCCCGCATCTACGGTGCACCCAAAATTCACAAATTTGGTATTCCTTTGAGACCCATTGTCAACACCATGGGTTCACCAACTTACAACCTTGCCTCTCACCTCTCTAAATTATTGGCCCCTCTTGTTGGGAAGTCAGACTCCATAAAAATTTCTTCCCATTTTGTTCAGTTTGCCAATGATCAAAAGTTGGAGAGTAATGACCTTTTGGTGAGCTTTGATGTGGTTTCTCTTTTCACCAAGGTTCCCATCCCTGACTCGATTTAAATTTTTAGACGTAAATATAACAATGAGATTGCTTCCCTTGTTGATTTGTGCTTAAGGTCTACTTTTTTCTCCTTCCAAGGGGTAATTTACGAGCAGGTAGATGGTGTGGCCATGGGTTCCCCTCTCTCCCCGGTCATTTCCAACCTCTTCATGGAGAATTTTGAAGACATGGCCCTTCACTTCTTCCCTCTCAAGCCAAAGTGGTAGAAAAGATATGTTGACAACACCAATGTATGTTGGCCTCATGGCTTGGAAAAATTAGAGGAGTTCTATTCCCACCTCAATAGCCTCGTGCCTTGTATTTCCTTCACCAAAGAGATCAAAATCGACAACAGTCTTCCCTTTCTCGATATTCTTCTTCTCAAAAATCCTGATGGTTGCCTCGGGTGCCGAGTATATCATAAGGCCACCTACACCGATCTCTATCTCCACTTATCTTCTCATCACCACCCGTGCCAAAAAAGTGGTGTCCTAAAATCTCTTGCCTTTAGGGCCTTTAGAATCTGTGATGAGGATAACTTAAACTTTGAGTTAGACCATCTTTGTCACGTGTTCATTCTAAATGGTTACTCTAATAAGCAAATTTCTTGAGCCTTCAACCAAGCCAAGGCTCATTTCCATTCCACCTTTGAACCCATCCACTCCTCTAGTCTCCATGTTGCCTCCATCCCCTTCGTTGATGGGTTATCCCAAAAAATCTCCAATATCCTTCGCCAAAAAGGTCTCCAATGTGCTTTCAAACCCCTCTCCATTGTGAGGAATCGTCTCCCCTCTCTCAAAGACCCCAAGGACATCTTTCTCCACTCAGGTATCTACAAGGTTATGTGCTCTTGTGGTACACCTTATATTGGTGAAACCGGTTGATCATTCAACACTAGAATGAAAGAACACATAGCCGATATTAGACATGAGCGGGTCCTAAAATGTGCTTTACCCGACCACTCTTCTTCCACAAAGCACCCAAATCCTGCACAAAGAAGACAATTTTGTCAAAAGGAAGATCAAAGAAGCCATTGAAATCAAAAACCACCCCTTGAACCTTAATCGGGACGAAGGGTGGAGGTTGAGTCAGGCTTGGCATCCCTTGTTAGCCAACCTTCATACCCCTCATCTCCCTTCTTCACCTTGATCCCCTTGCTTTCCCTTGTTTGGTGGGTGCCCTTGCTTCCCTTCTCGTGCTTTGGTCTCCTTTTCTTGTTCTTTTCCGCTCCCCTGGTTCATGTTGGCCTCCTTTCCTTTTTTCTCCTCCTTTGTTTCCCTTACTGTCTTTTCTTCTTTCTTGGTTCTTTGTCTCCTTTGATCTCATCCCCTTTCCTTATATATATATATATATATATATATATATAATCTTGCATTTATATACATATATATATATTTGTATTTATATACATATATATGTGCATTTTATATATGCATATATATATATATGCATTTATATATATATATACATTTATATATATATATATATATGCATTTATATATATATATATGCATTTATATATATATATATGTATTTATATATATATATATGCATTTATATATATATATATGTATTTATATATATATTTAATAAATATATATAAATATTTTTACATTTATATAAAATTAAGATATATATTTATTTCTTTATTGGTTCTTGGTCTTTGTGCCCCCTCTCTCTCCTTTCCCTGCCTTGTTCTTTTTAAATAGCTCTTGGTCTGCATCTTTTCATTCTCTCCTTTAGCTCTGCTCTCATCCTGATGATGGATCACGGAGTGTGATCCAAAACGTTGATGCAAAAATTCTCACACAATCAAAACCAGAAATCATTGCAAAGAACATTATGGATTGTGGAAACTTGATATCATTACCTCTCCGACTTGGGTGTCCAATTTGGTTCCGGTTCAAAAAATAATGGCACCATACAACTTTGTGTGGAATTTTAAATTTAAACAAAGCCTCAAGCAGATCATTACCTTTGCCTCCAAGGGGATGTGAGACAGAGAATGTAGCTAGGTTGGAAATGTTCATTGCTTGATGGGTTTTCGTGCTATAACCAAGTCTACATGAAGGAGGTGGATCAACATAAAATGACATTCACCACTAAGTGAAGGATGTTTGCATACAAAAATTCCTCCTGCCTCTCTGTTGGCAGCCACTTTTCAATGTGCAATGGATCTCTTTTAAAGGGTTGATCAACAAGATCATCCTAATCTATCTGGATTACCTGACAATATTTTCAAAATCAAAAGATGATCATTTTGATCATTTGGAAATGGTTTTCCAGAAGTACCAACAGTTTGGGATTTCTTTAAATCTCAAGAAATGTGCATTTGGATTATCACAAGGCAAGTTTCTTGGCTTTGTGGTATCCAAAGAGGGAATAGTCATAAACCTCGAAAGGGTGAAGGCTATAATAGAACCCTCCCTATTAAACTTAAAGGATATCATTCTTTCCTAGGGAAGATTAACTTCATCACCATCCAATTCAAATTTTGCGTATTATGAGATTCCTATCACATTGATGCTAAAGAAGGGCTTAGTATCTAAAATGGATCCTGTGAAGGAAATCTTTCCTTCTCATGCATTAAGTTAGCCATCTCTACAACTAGCATTAGCTAACCTAGCCTAAAGACTCCTTGTTGTATGTTTACAATGGCTAGCACAACATAGCCTCTATGCTCACACAAAAGGATGAAGAGTGTGGGGGAGAGCATCCCATTGCTTTCCACTCCAAGACCTTGAAGGGATACAAAACCAAATATAATTTTGTTAAAAAGCAGGCTTTTGCCATTTTCAAAAGCCTAAAAACATTTGACATTTGGTTTTAGCTAGTAAAATTACCATCCTTGTGACTCATCTCAACATTATAGAATACATCACAGAGGGCAAGATAACTAAAAAGAGGGCCAATTGGATCACTAAGATCCAGAGCATGCAAATGGACACATACAACCTAACAAAGTTGGTCAAAGGAAGAGGCCTTTGTGGACACGCTATAAGAACTCAACCTCAAAGTGGAGAAGAGACCAACCAAGTTTATGCAAATCAATTCAAGTTCGATGAGTTGTGGTTGGCTAATCGAACGAGATTCATGTAGATTGGAAAATACCCACCCAACATCCCGCCTCACAAATAGAGATACTACACGATTCAAGGCATTGGATACATACTAGTCAAAGGAGTTCTATTTAAAAGAAATTATGACGGAGTCCTCTGCTATGTGGACAAGCCACAAGCCAAAAAAATTGAACAAGTTCCATAGCATCCTGGAAGGTGAAAATTTCTCTGCCAAGACCACTGCCTTAAAAATCATGTGGGTAGGCTACTACTAGCCTACAATTTTCTTTGAAGCACACCATTTGGTGAAAAAATGTACCCAATGCCAATATTTTGTTGGCAAGAAGAACTCCTCGCCATGCCATTGAGCTTGATTGTAATTGAAGAACCCTTCACAATGTGGGTTAGATTTGGGACAATCCCATTTCCAAATGGGAACAAATTGATACTGCATTAACATTATTTCACAAGATGAATGAAGTTAATTCTAAAGAATGCTATAGAAGCAGAGATTGTCAATTTTCTAGTAAGTTGAATGGTTGTGGTAACTCGAGTACTAGTGTATTTAGGAATCGAAATGGATATTATAGGAGGAATTGAAGTTCCACCTTGTCTTTGGGTATACCCCAAAGCTCTAGTATAGCTAGTCATGGTAGGGATGGTGTTGCCAACATCATGCACATTGGTTATAGGTAAGGAAGTCATGGGAAATGAAGTATGCATGCTATGATCCATAGGGGGTTGATTATCAACACTATTAGAAAGAGAGTTAGAAAACCCAAGATCCATAGTAAATGGTGTATTGTGGGATGAAATGAGTCTTGAACTACATCTCATAATAGTATTGCTAATATGACACTAAGTTGCAAAGCTCGTGCAAGATTCACAAATTCAATGCCAACCCAAAATGGAAAGAGGTAAAATGCAATGTGATCACCTAGAATGCAATTTTTTAGATTTTAAACAAGGTAATTTTCTTATTACACTATGCAAAAATATGAAAATGAAGTCTTGTAAATGAAATTTTGAAATCACACAATGCACTAAAATAAAAATAAATTAAGCTAGATATGATGAAATTGATGAAACAAAAATATGTAAACAATAACAGCCCAAACTAAAAGCAGCAAATAGAATTGTAGAATGAAGGTTTAATGCCCAAAAATTTAGATTATGAAAGGACTCATTTTCCCTAGGGCGAATGGATCCTAGATGAGGTTTTTGAAACAAATTTTTACTAATTTTTAAGAGTTTTCTAGTGGTTTTTAGATTCAGGTTGATTATATCATGTTTTAATTTCATTTTTTTGTAAATTCAATGTGAAATGAAAGTGAAAATTATGACAAAATGGTGATTTGAAAGACCTAGTTTGATATGCAATTTTGTTTCAATTTTCAAATGCAAGTTAATATGATGTATATGATATGCAAGATGACTACTTCTTTTTTTTAGATTTAAAGAATGAAAACAATGCAATCTGAAAAACTTATATGTAATGCAAAGTTGAATGCAAATCAGATACCCTAAATGAGACCTAATTCAATGCAAATGAATGCAAGATCTAAATCTAGGATGAAAAATGGACTCCAAAATTATAAAATTATGATGCTCTTCACATCAACTTCACCAAAATGAAAAGGAGGGAAATAAGTTCACCATAATGAAACATATGATTCACCTATTTTCACTCTAATTTCATTCAATATGTGTGCTATATTATGCAGATGAATAACATAAATTAATCTAACAGAAACAGTAAGGAAAAGGAAGATCTTGAGAGGGTCAAATGTTGTGTACCTTTCACCAAAAGTACTTTTTCAAATCTTGTTGAGGACTCATTCGGCCTATGGAAAATGAGTCCTCTTTAGGGCTCTAGAAAATCAATTTCTAGGTTTTGTTCCTCTCAGTCTGCACTCCCAAATTTGAGTTGGTCACTATCATAAAGGTGGAAATAAATCTTGTAGTTTAGTTTCTATGATTTTACAAGAAAGGTGACAACTTTAACAAGTTTGAAAATTTCTCCAATTTTTCTCTCCAATAGATCTTTAACCTAAAACCTACAATCACACATCAAAGAAGAGAAAAATGTTGTTTTTCTAGGGAATAGGGGTTTTCCTTCAAACCTCTATATTGGTAATTAAACCTTAAGTGATGAAACACAATGAAACATGAAGTATGAAACATGAAAATGAAATAATGATACCTTGTATGAAACGTTGATAAAAATCTACAAACTTGCATGAAGACTCAATGAATGTAGATCTTGATCATAAAATTTGATGTGAAATAATGCCTTTGAAATTCTTGATTTATCTTGAATGTTACATCAACGATAGCTCAAAACAACCTGCTGGAGGCCTAAGATACCGAGATAAAAGTGAATTAAAAATTCCTCTTAAACTTACTTATACAAATAACAACCAATAACTCTAACACATATAATAGAGAGGATAAATAAGAGCTGCTAACAAACATGAAATCACAAAAACACATGAGAGCACCAAGATTTTACATGGAAACCCAAAATGGGAAACCATGATGAGTGTTAGCCTACAATATAGTACAAACCAGCTTATAAGATATTACAAAATGGGGTGCCTACCTGTGACTCACTTTCATCCAAAATTATAGGCCTACTACCTACAAAATATTTACAAAACAAAGAGTTGGCTTCACAGCCAGAATGAACTGAAGGATGTGCACCTAACAAGTGTTGATATAGTTCGAATGATGCTTAGTAGACTGACTTGACACACTTCATCATATTCACACTTCTTCTCCTTCACATTCACAACTCTATCATCTATATTTCAATCCTCAAAAACTATCCAATATATATACCTGATCCATCCACAAGCATCAATTAGGTCGCCCTAATTAGATGCAAATCTTATTCGTTAAAAATACCAACTGTCTGCTTTAGGATTTCACAATTTAATCTTTCCAAAAACAATTCAAATTCTCAACATGCTACATCATGTCAGAATGGACCTTAGATAGCTCACACATATGTCTACAAAACAAAGTTAATTCACCATTACATCATCTATCCATCAAGTCAGCTAAAGATAGACCTAATAGAAAAATTGCAATTAACATAATAATGTTGATACACCATACGAGCATCTAAATATGTGAGATTTTGAATGTACGTGCTCCTAACATCCATACACCAACTTCCAAAACTGCAAGCAATAATAATCAACAACAAACAATTGTAGACCAAAATACCAAAGGATGTAAGTTTCATACCGGTTCAGATACCGGTCCAGAAAACTGGATCAAATTCAAACTTAATCTTGCAGTTGCAACTCATATAATATGCTGGGAGCATTAATGACAACGCAAAATAGTAAAATGAGATGTTCTCTCATCTTCCCAACAATCTCCTTCTTTGTCATTGATGGCAACATGTGCCCAAAAAAGAGAATTTACAAAACCTACTTATGTACAACACTTCTCCCCCTATCATCAGTATTTCGTCATTCTTCACTCCTCATTTGACATCAAGGACAAAGGGCGACACAACAAAAAACATGAAAACAAGAGAAAACAAACATTAACCGGAGGATGGTGAGCCTTGAAGCTCCTTAAGAATACCTTGCCATGCAGATTTACCATTCTCCCAACTTTTCTTTGCGGAAATCAGCATCCTATTTAGGGATTCCAAATCCATCAGACTTTCTTCTGCTTCATCTAGAGTACAAGGGGTCAGATTTATCTTTCCAAGTTTCTTTGTACTTTCCAAGGCATTGGAAATCGGGGTTTACTCCATTCTCTCAAGATCACCTAGCTGACCAAATTTCTTGATGATTTCTTCCTTTTACTTCTATAAAACAAAGAATTTATCTCTATGAGCCGAGATAGCATTCCAAGTTGATTTTTCTCTATCCTTGGATGTGTTGTAGGTACCAAAGATAGTAATCAACTAGGACTCAATGGATTCCATAACATTTTTAATGCTCTGAGTGGCATCCGGCCACTTCAAACAAAAAGAAAAAACAGCATTAGCTTTAGTCTCATAGATTTGCACAGATTTCAAATTTTTCTCAACATTAGTGTGTGCCAAAGCACACTTGTCATGCAATTCCAATAACCTTTTCTCTTCCAACTTCTCCTCAACCTCTTGTTTATTCTTCTCTCCAAGACTGGAGGCATACTCCTTAAAGGAGTCCAATAACAATCTCAAATTTTTTGTTGGAGTGAGAGATGTATCAATTGATGTTGCAGGTGTTGTCTCCTACAATTCCTTAAGAGAATCTTCAATCATTTTTGTTCCTTTCTGTTGTGTCTCCAGAATCTCTCTTCTACTAGATGCATGCATTGCATCTCCTAATACCATCTTATGCATGGGAGAAATTTTATCTAAGTCCATGTAGCCTTGAATCATAGGAAGTTGTAAAAGCTCTGGAGGAATCATCAGTTGGAATCTAATTTGCTTGGATAGCAAGCCCTTCAACACATCATCACTAGAGGAGCATTCTCCAGGAGATCTCTAAGATTCTACAATTTTCTTTAGACTTTCTTCATTCTTCCCAAATTCCTCATTTTCCTCTTCTTCCTTATCTTTCTCGTCTTCTTTCTTCTCTTCTTATTTATTCTCTTCTTCTTTCTCCTCTTCTTTTTCTTCTTTGCCCTTTTTATCTTCATCCTTGTCTTCATCCATGTTGCCTTCATTATTATTTCCTTCATTTTCACCTTCATCTTTCTCTTAGCATTATCATTTCCATCATTATCCTTTTCACCTTCAGTGTGCTCCAGAGGAGCATCATCATGCTTTTCAAGCTCAACTTCACCTTCATTCTACTTCTCTATTTCCGAAGGATCATTTTCCACACCTGCATCATTTTCAACATCAATGTATTTAGAAATACCTACACTCACCGTAATTCGTGAGAAATAATTCCCAACATTTTCAACCGAAACATCTTCATCAATCTTAAGCATGCCAACATTGGTGCCACACTTTTATAAAGGAAACAACCAACACTGATCTAAATTTGAACTTGAATCACTAGAAAGTGTCATATATGTTTTGAGTTTTGAAATGATATAAACTAATAAAATGTTTATTTTAGTATATTTTATGTTTGTATTTTTTGATAAAATTAAAAAATTATTTGAATATAATTTTTTTATAACACTATAATTTAGTTGTTGATAAAATGCTGAAAATGATGTCCACCTCTACACTGCTTTATATAGTAACTCTTTTTTTCCTTCAATTTTTGTGTATATTTATAATTTGAAACTTTGTGGACATGGATTATTTGTTTTGCAATTTAATAAATATATGTTTTTAAATAAATATTTAAATGTGTGTATTAAAAACGCTTCATCTATGGGCCATTTCCTTCACTAAATAAATCCACAGTCTATACATTCTCCTTCTCTCTGTCATTCTCAAGGCTTGAGTCACCTTTTTATCTTCAACCCGGACTGCCTATCTCCCTTCTTTCATCATCGAATTCCAATGGACGATCTAATCAAAATGACCACAAAACTCCACCGGCGCAAATCTAGTCCAACAACCACTTGTTGCCAGTGCGCCATTAAGGATCTCTTCTGTTAGACCCGTCTCTAGTTTCGTCAGGTATGTTAACCAATAATTCTTGTCCTCGACATGGTTTTTCTAATTTTTGCATTAATGACTCTACTTAATTATCCTCTAAGAAATATGCTCCTCGCTCCCCTTCTTCAATAGACCTTGTTTGAGACTTGAAGGCTATGTCAATTCTTTTGCACCTCTCAATTCCTCCATGTTTCTTCCTTAGACGCGTAAATCATGCTGCCACAATTTATCATATATCCTATATCTCTCACCATTCCACATCAAAAACATTCAATGTGTGTGCAACCCCTCACTCTATCATCAGTTCTTAACCGGCTGGGCCTCATGAATCTTGTCCAATCCGTATTCGCATGTCTCAACACTTTTTCTCCAATCATCCTGATGTTCATGATTGGGAGAGCAAGTTAGTTGTTAACTTATATGAGCCTCCTTAGACTCCCAAGCTTTTAACTTCCTAAAAAGAGGTCTTGGGTTTTCCTTGTCTCCATGCTCCATTCCTCATATTGACTTTCTCATTAAAATTGAGAATTGAGTTCGTAATCTTCCTATGCAGGTTGTGAAAGAAGTCAGACATGATTGTTTCCTGTCACTTAGACATTCCAAACCACCTAGGTGCAATATCTCAAAAACTGAGGCTCTTACCTTCAACAAATTATTGGAAAATAATTATTTAATTATTTTCAAAGCTGACAAAGGCAATGCCACAGTTACCACGAACAAAAAAGACTGTGTCCAAAAATTTTGACCTTCTCTATAACTCCAGTAGTTACAAAAAAAATTCTCACAACCCTTGCACCAAAATCATAAAAAAAAGTCAAATCAGCAATAGCTTTCTCCTCCTTTGATGATGATACCAAGAAGTGCCTTATTCCTTGCAAAGAAGTGACCTCGTGTACTTATGGTGTTCCCAAAATTCACAAAAGGGGTATCCCCTTAAGGCCCATAGTGGACACCATCTCCTACTTAGAAGTTGGCCTCTTACCTTGCCAAATTAATCTCCCCTCTCGTGGGTATATCTGATTGTTTCATCAAAGATTCCACCCATTTTGTCTATTATATCCAAGACATTAAGTTAGAAAATAATGACATCTTGTTAAGTTTTTGACGTAATCTCCATCTTCACCAAGGTTCCTATTCCTAATGCCATTGAGATTGTCAAGCGCAAGGTAAGCATTGAGATTGCTACCTTGGTTGAGTTATGCTTGAGATCTATTATTTTTTCTTTCCAAGGAAACAACTATGAGCAGGTTGAAGGTGTAGCTATGGGATCCCCCTCTTGCCTATCATTGTCAATCTACATATGGAGCACTTTGAACAAATTTCTCTCATCTCCTCCACCCTCAAGCTGAGGTGGTGGAAGAGATATGTGGACGACATTAATGTTTTTTGGCCACATGGCCTTAATAAGTTAGAGGAATTTCATGCTCGCCTTAATATCATAGTGTCTTGCATCTCCTTGACCAAGGATCTCAAATCTAATAATCAATTGCCTTTCCTTAATGTTTTACTCCTCAAAAAATTTGTTGGGTTCCTTGGACATTAGGTTTTCCACAAAGCTACCCATATGGATTTATGCCTCCATTCCTCTTCCCATCACCACCCTAGCCAAAAAATTGGCATCTTAAAAACCATTGCCATGAGAGCTTATCATATTTTTGATGGAGATCACATAGACCAAGAGTTGAACCATCTCCATTGTGTCTTTAGGTTAAATAGGTATACCAACAAGCAAATATCCAAAGCCCTCAAACAAGCCAAATCAAGTTCCATCACCAACTCCAAATCCAATTCTTCCCAACCCTCTTCTCTTCCTATTACCTCCTTACCTTTTGTTGAAGGCATCTCCCACAAAATCTCAAAAATCCTCCTTAAAAAAGGCTTTTGTTGTGCTTTCAAACCCTTTACCACCTTAAAAAACCATGTCCCCCCTCTTAAAGACTCAAGAGACATCCTTCTAAACTTGGGTGTCTACAAGGTTGTCTATTCTTGTGGCACTCCTTATATAGGTGAGATGGGTCACTCATTCTACACTAGAATTAAAGAGCACAGTGCCAACATCAAACATGATTGTGTTCTTAAATCCACCCTTCTTGAACACTCCTCATCAACCAAACATCATATCTACTTATAAAACGCTCAAATATTGTTCAAAGAGGACAACTTCTTCAAGAGGAAGGTTAAGGAAGCCATAGAAATATTCAATCATCCCACCAACCTTAATCATGATGAAGGTTGGAATTTAAGCCTCTCCTGGCAACCTCTTTTTTTGAACCTGAGAAACCACCATTCCCCACATCCCTAATCCCCCCTCATCCTCCCATTCCTTCCTCTATCCCTGGTTTGTCTTCCTCTCTTTCTCCTTTTTGGGTCTCGCTCCCTCTCGAGTCCTTCTCAATTCTTCCCCCTTCCCTTCTTCTTCTTTGTTTTCTTTTTTCTGCAGGCCCTCCTTGTTCTTTCTCTTCTTTTTGGATGTTTCCAAATTGGTGTGTTTGGTGTCATTGTAGTATTCCATCTTTGGTCTAAGTTTTCTCCTTATTCTTAGGGCTTAGATTCCAAATTCTCTCATTTATCTTGCATTAGCTCCTTCTTGCTTTCCTGTTTTCTTATATTAATTCTTATTGAGCTTTATTGGCCTTTTTTAAGTTCTTATTTTAATTGGATTTAAGTAGTTTTTTCCTATCTTCCTTCTTTATTTGTTGATGTATCTTATATTCTTTTCTTATCAATATTGTCATAATCTTCTTTCATTAGCTTCAGGCTAATAGGGTTAAAAAAATTGTCTTTTTTCTTGTGTTATTTCCTACTATTTATTTGGTTTGTTAGCGTTATCTCTTTATCTTTTCTAAATCTCTTTCATTGTCTCTCATTTAGTTAATTAATTCCTTCTTTTCATTTTTTATTTTGGTATTTTTTTTCTTACTTTTAATCCTTAGGTTTAATTCTTTTATCAAAATCTTCCCTTTTTTTTTCTAGATAAGTAGAATTAATTTGTCTTTTGTATTTTCTTTCCTTGATTTCTTAATTTTTTTATATTTATAGTTTTTTTTATACATAAGGTAAAATCTATTGATTATAAAATATAATTACAACCGTCTGCATTGTAGGAGCCAATGATATCCCAACACCCAGTACAGATCACAAAATTTTAGACTTTCCTTTTACTAGACAGAGAGTCGAGCCAGCCTACAGACCTACGCATGAATTGAGTAAAAAACCCATCCAAAGAGAATCTTTCCTTCTGCCATCGAGCTAGACAAGGTGCCAAACAGACTTCATACCAAAACCACATATAGTTTCAAAGGACAACGGACAACATGTAAACTATATTGTATACCATATCCATAAACTACCAACCCTAAATTTCCTAAACACCGCTTAAAACCCATTCATTTTTGCAAATTCTTCAAACTCAGGAACCTAATCGAAATTATTTACAGGCATAAGTTGCAGCACCTTCTTGAGGAAGTCTACCCCATAGAATTCCAGTTGATGCTTGACCAAATTCATTCCCTTTAACTTCAGTAGTAGAGGGTAGTATTTGACAACCTCACCTGGTACTTTCATCAGCAGCAAATGGCAAGGCCAAGGAGCTAAGAACCAGGAATCATCGCATACAAGATCTCATCCAGCCCACCCAATAGCTCTTTCTTGAACAATTTGCATACCATCAAGCATGGAAGCAAGGAACGGAGAGACAATGTCGGTGTCAACCAGAAAAGTCTCACAGTTTGCCAAATGCCCCTTCCCAACACCATTTTTACCGCCACCACCGTATGGTAATCTATGTTGAGCATTATTCGCTTTAATCGTTGGTCGGTTATCACCTGAAACGTAATCTGCCAGACTTTACAGTCCAGATGTATAGGAGTATCTAGACCCAAACTTACGAGCGACTCCATAGACATATGGACAATAAATTTAGACCTTTTTGTCATTCCCACAACCAGAGAGCCAGAGACAAAGGAATGAAGCAATGACTTGCCAAACTCATGCCACCCTCCATTATTAATAACGCTTGATATGCCAAATCCCACCTCACTTACTACGTTATACATAAGCGTATGTACCACCCAGTAGATCTTGATATGTCAGCACCTAGATGATGGTGTACGTGATAATGAGGCGTAAAGCACCAGCGAAGAGACGCATTATATCTATCTTGATCAGCCGTAGATACGAGCCACTTAATTCCCTTGAGATTGTTGGCAGAAGTGGCATGAAAAACTGAGACCTCATCTAATCATCATTTCAACCTGGCCACGAATGCAACCACACTGCCCAACTAGCTCGATCATCGTTGGTAGCTTGACCATCTATGTCATATTATTTCCACATAATTATGTGGAAAGATGCCCACCTAGCCTCCCCCTTATTTATAGTTATTTTATTCCTATATAAATTAACATATTTTTATAAATTATTGTATATTTAATGAAGGTATAAATGATTTACAAATCAAACAAATATGATGATCTACAAATCATCTACACATCAAAATAAAACTCGTGTATTGATCTAAAGATCTGAAAGAATATTTATACATGATATAAAACTAACTTATACCTAATCTAACATAACTGTCTTCTAAACATAGTTGTCTTTTAAACATTGTTTATTATCCAATATTCTCCCCCCATAATAAACATTGGAGAAAAAAATGGTCATTATTCCACATTCTCTCCCCCATAATGAACATTTTGACAAACAAAAACTCCAATTTAGATGTGTTGCAGCTCTCTATCCATCTCCAATCATCAATCCATTCACTCTACAATCTCAATCCTTGGACCTATCATGCAATCCAACTATAAACCTGCAACTTTCCTAATATCTTACAAGACAACATCTTTCATCTGTAAGCATTGCATTTTTTTCTCTCTATACCAACACAACTTTTTAGAATGATTTGTTAGGCCACAAATGTGACAAGGTTGTATATCCCAACACCTATCATTTGTATGTCCATTCCTGTGACAATGAGAACACTGCACATATTGAATTTTTTGAACAAATTTGTTAGAATCTATAACACCATTCCCTTGACCTGTGACATAACCCAAACCTTCATAATTTGGCCTCCTAATTGATTCAATTGGCTATGTGATTCCTTGTGCATGTTTACCTAATCCTTGACATGTATAGCCCATTCTTTGCATTATTTTTAAACCAATATTTTTCTCGATAGAACTAATAGTATTTTCACATTCAAGCACATGATCATGTTCATCCTCACACTTTTCATCAGAAACAACTTGAGCGATATTACACAAACCAGATGATTGATCAAAACACAACTCTTATGTGCTACAAGAAACATCACAAACTAAGGGTTTTGATTTCAATTGATTTTTTGTGCCTTCAATCCAGATATCTCATCATTTTTCAATCTATTTTTGTCTTCTAACTCTTCCAACTGTTTTTCCAAATCAGCATTCTTCTTTTGAATTTCTTCAAACAATTTTAATCTATCTTCTAATTCATCATTTTTTGTTGTGATATCCTCCAATTCATCTCTAAGATTAATAATTTCACACAAATGTTCATATTTTTTTCTTTTGAACTTCCTTAATACTTTCTATCAATTAAGAATTATATTTTTTAACCTCTAGAATAGTTCTTCTTCTAAAACAGAATTTGATTGTTTGATTTCCAATAATTCTTCTTCTAAATTAGAATTTTCCTTCTTAATTCGTTTACCAGTTTTTCCCATTTTGCATACAATACACCCTTATTTTTTGTATTATTCCAATACATGCAATACACCCTTATTTCTCAAAAAAAAATTGTTCCCAAAATTAAAATAATTATGAACCTTATAACCCCTAAAAAATTTACTTCTTCATCGTCCAATTGTAAAAGTTTGAAAAAACATTTATTTGTCCTTATCAACTATGCATGAATTGAAAAAAGTTTACCCCAAATACTAAATGACAGTATGCTCAGCAATCTTTAAAAGAGGATATGAAATAATTTCCTGGCTTACTCTTTGTCATACAATTAATTTCTAACCTTCCAATACTACTACTCCAAAACTGAAACCATTATACTTATCTGAAAAAAATGCTTGTGCTTGACCTCCTCTAGTATGAAATTGATCTCCTTCAAAAAAATTGAGTGTCTTCTTTTATTGTAGTAAACTTCTATGATGGTTCCTTATGCCTTGCATAGATCTAATGCCTTGTAGCATACCTCTTCTATTGCTCTCGACTTTTCTGTAATAACACACTTTACCAATTGGTTTGTTATCAAGATGCCAAGATTTTGTTCAAGAGAGAAAGAACTAGAAAGAAACAACTTGATCAATCATTTTTTGTGGAATAGCAAGTGACAGGCATGTCTTTAGCAGTAGAATCCTTCATATGTTGCAAGGAGAAATATCATAACCACTTTGTGATCAGCTTCTACAAGAATCTTCTTCCAATGGTGCTCCTCTAATTTAATGCCTCTAATACCAAATGAAGGTATAAATGATTTACAAATCAAATAAATATGATGATTTGTAGATCATCTACACATCAAAATAAAACTCTTGTATTGATCAAAGGTCGGACAGAAATATTTATACATGATGATATAAAACTAACTTCAACCTAATCAAACATAACTATCCTCTAAACATGATTGTCTTCTAAACAATGTTTATTATCCAACATTTATATATTAATATACATATTTATATATTGACATTCTTATTTATATTATTATACATTTTTATATTATTTGGTATTGTTAGTTTTGTCACTTTTTCTTTTCTAAATATCTTGAGTGTCTCTCTTTTACTTATTTATTTCTCCTTTTCTTTTTTTATTTTGGCAATTTGTTCATGCTTTTAAATCCTTTCCTTTGATTCTTATATCAAAATCTTCCCTCTTTTTTCACAAGGGAAGTTGATATTTTTGTGCCTTTTGTATTTTCTTTCCTTGAATTCTTAATTAATGGATATATATGATGCGGAGCACCCTAAGCGGAAGGGCTATCTGCATCAATCACAAATATTTCATTGTTAGTTTGTTTTAGTTTTTTGTTTGTTTTCATATTGCAATTTAATTTGGTTTCAGTGGGCGATTTGATGACAACTGATTGACATTGTTGACACTGATTGTCAAAATGTTGAAGGTATTAATTTTATCTCATTTCGATGTTTGCAAAACTTGATCATTTGGTTATAGGGGAGAGGGGCCCATAGTAGATCAAGGTCCAATAGTGGGGATAGAAGTAGTCCTCAGTGAGTCCCATAGTGGAGCACCTTAATATCCAATTGCAAAATACTTTTTATCCATAAAATACATAAACTAACAAATCATGTGATGTCACATCAGCGCACCAATAAAAAATGACTTAGTGCACCACTATCAATCTCACTTTTTTTCGGGGCCTTTTTGGATACCTCAACAAAAAGCATATTGATGTGGCATCATATTTGATGATGTGGCCCTATAATGAAATATAGAAGCATGTGAGTTACCAAATAAACTATTGTACAAAATTGAGAGTGATTTGAAATTTCCACATAAGATTTTGAGAAATTGAAGTTAGGGTGCTCCACTATAGGACCCTCTCCCCTAATGATATGACCACCAAATTGAATTGATTTCAGAAAAAGTAAAAGAGATTTATGTAGTTAAAATAAGGGCGGTTTAAATTGCTAAATGCATTTTGAAATGTGAAGGACAAGAGGCTGCAGATATTAAATCAGATGGAAGATAAATTACGAATGACATTTGTGAGCACGAAAACCCAAAGGTCATGTCTTCTCATATTCATGAGGAGAAAGAAACTCAAGGGACGATATGGCTGTGAGAATGTTATATTAAAAACAAATGTCAAAATTTGAAGAGCGACAACCAAGGAGTGAGTTTAGTTCATGGCATCATGCAGAGTAAAGAAAGACATCTATCATCGATGCCAGGACAAGTATAGCCAAAATCAAAATCAATGAATTTGGTGCCAAAGTGAGCAGAATTAAACATGCTAAGTTGTAGACTTGGGTCAAACCCGCAGCATGCAGAAGAGGAAGCTTTGAATCAAATGGAGGGTAACATGTGTTAAAAGAAGAGAATAGATAGAGGGGAGCAAGTGGGCGGTGCTATAAGGAGCCATAGGGAGGTCAAAGAAGCTATCGAACAAACAATAAGAAGGAGAAAGAGCACTCGATTATGAATGTCAGGATAGAGGTGAAGGGTCGTGCAAGACCAAAACATAGGACTTTTTTTTAGTGTATGAAAAGAGTGGGAAAAGCATAGAAAATGGAAGACAGTAAAAGGTGAAAAAAAATGAATAGCCGTGAATTTTTGAATTCAATAAATTTGCAAATACTAATGCAAAGAAGAGGCCACGGGTAAAGGGAAATGAACATGGGAATAAAAACAGTGATCATAAATTTGAAGAGGTCGTACAAAGAAGCCAAGATCGATATGAAAAGGGTCTAGCACATGAAGTTAAAAGGGCAACACATAAGTTATATTCTGTTTTGAGTCATAGCAGATTATTGTTGAGAGAGAGGTCGAATGGACATGGTTGGAAGTCTGGAAGGGAGATAAAGTGTTTACAAAGAGAAGAAAAGTAACACATGCTACACCATATCTAGTGAGAAATGAATATGCAGAGATGAAAGTGAATAGTGGTATAAATGAGGAAAGGCAGCATTGAAATTGGATGAAGACAAATAGCTAGTAAGTACATGGGAGTGTATAAAGAGTCGTTGCAGATATATAAAATGAGAGAATTTCGTTAGGAGACATGAGATTGTAGAGTCAATTCAGCTTCGAGTTCGTGGGATAGACAAGGAAAGTTGAAAAGAGATGTTTAATGTGTAAGCAATATTTTCTGACATAAATGTTTGAGAATTTGTAATTGTTGTTTTCATGAAATCATAAATAAAGATAGTTGATTTACTTTCAATTTGGGTAAATTTTTATGCAGTTGTAAATCGATTTAAAATTGACACATGTAATTGTCATTTTTTGGGGTTACTCATTTTACAAGTCTTTTTGTAATCCAAATTTGTGAATTGGGATGAGTTTGTGTTTCATCTTCATCAAACGGTATCAAAGCTAGTGGTCTTGAGCATGCTAATAGATCATCAACCGTGAGGCAGTCGACACCAGGACCTATAGCTGGAGAGGGAAGTGAGAAGAGGTTTTGGGGGCATAAGCAGATCGTTGAATGTGAGGCAACTTGTGATGGAACCTATGGATTGAGGAAGCACGAGTGAAGCTCAAAAATATCATTGCAAGTGTGCAAAGTCTTGAATGGTTGAGGACTAGAAAGCGCAAAGTTGGAAGCATGAGTGAGAAGCCCAAAAGTATCGTTGCAGGTGTGTGGATTCCTAAACAGTTGAGAGCAGAAAGTGCAGAGGAGAGTGTTGTGACATAATTACAGCAGACGAAGTGGAATGTTTGTGAGATCAAGGTATGATTTCAGCGTAGAGGTTGCAAGGGTAGAGTGTCGTAAGACATGTCAGAGGAGGGCATGGAGAGAAGAGGATGAAGTACTTGGCGGAGGAGGTCGGGCTATTAGCGATGGAGCTCATAGTCTCGAAGGGTGATTCTATTGATTGAAGTAATATGTTCTTGCTTAGAAATCTTTGATCTTTATTATTTTTTAAATTCGTTAATTTTCTTTTCCTCATATAGAGTAGTAATGTTGTTATATATATATATATAGCATTATGTATTATATATATATAGCATAATGTATTATTTAATTAATACATTTTATCAACTACTATATAGATATTTCTTATTCTTCATTTAAATATTTTCTATAGATTTATTTTGTCTTCTTTAATTAATTATTAATTTTATTAATATTCTTTTTAATTAATTTGTACTAATTGTCTTATAATTAGTTAATATATATTTATATATAAATGAGATATTGAGATATTAATATAATTGATATATAGAGTAAGATACTATTTAATAAATATATATAGTTTTTTATGAATTTATATATGTTTTTTATTATGGGAAAATAGGTTTTGAGGGGAACCTGAAACCTCTTATATATAGAAATTAAAGGGACTTGAAACCCCACCCAAAGATAGTTCCAAGAAGATAGAAACATAAACCATCAGCAACCCAGAAGATAGAAACATAAACCATCAGCAACCCAAACAACAGTAGCCAACCATAAGAACAAAGGACTACCCAAGTTGCAAAAAATGATTTTGAAGGGAATCAAAAACCCTTTACAACTAGGTTTTTACAGGGACCTTGAACCCTAAAACAAGATCAATGAAGGATAAAATTCTTTTTTTTCGAATTTAAATTTGTAACTATGATATCTAGTGCATGGAATTGGTTTCATAGCATTTCATTGAATATTTTTTTCTTTTAATTAAGTTTCAAAGTCAAACCTTTTACAATTTAGACATGATCACTGGCTCAATTTTTGTATGTATCAAAATTAAATTTTTGTTTGTTGGATCAAGGACATCAATATCTAGTGCATTGATATTTTTCAAAAAAAAATTGATAATCTGCTATTTTTCCACATGTGCAGAATAGAGAGCTTGATTTTTGGTGAAAAACCTATGTTTAATCAAACTAAAAAATAAAATACATAATAAAACCAAAACATATATTCTTGTTGTGAACCTTCCCAAGAAACTATCATTCAAATTGTCACATATACCTACTAGTGACCTTTCAAATCATTATCCTGCTTTGCTAGTAAGCCTGCTTGATTTCATCCATATATGGTGGAAAACCTACCTTAAAGAAGATTTTGGCTTTGATGTTTTAACAATAACTCTCTGACTATAATAGAGACAAGGTTGTCTCTTTGCATACAATTGTATAGTCCCTTACATGCTTCTCTTCAAGTCATTGTTGATGTCTCTTTTTAGTGATCCTTGACAATTTCCATCATGTTTTATCTCCTTCATAGAGTTTTGAAGATTTGCAATGTCATGTCTCACATAGGCCCTAGACTGATCTTCAGATAGTGATTGCCCCTCCTAGATGTAATAAATTGTCCCTACAAGCTATCACTTGCATACTGTTGTTTTCTACAATGTGGCTCACCGTCCCTTGCAAGAACAAAGCTATCCTTTGTGAGGTTATTATCCTCCTAAGAAGTTAATAGTGATCATTATCACTACATTATTTGTTGCTTACTACACTTTATCATACACATCTCATGCTAGAAACATTATCTCTCTACTCATTATAGTTCCATTGAGCAGTTATTTGTCATTTAGGACAGTGATCTACCAACTTACTCTCATGAGTGATGAGTACCTACTCAATGCTAACAAGTGAGATGAGTTTACATTCTTATTCCTCTTAAAACACAAGAGGGCAAAATGTTGGGATCAACCCTTGTGAGAGCCCATTTTACTCCACATGTTGTAATGTCAAAATGAAATAATCCAGCAATGAAATTTTCACCTATATACCTATACAGTGAACAAACATGTTAGATAAAATAATGAAGCCAAAAGCTTCCAATGATATTTCATGATGATTGATGATACTCTACTTTTCTTGATATCTAGTAAACTATATGTTTTTTGATGTAGCATATGTAGAGAATATGGGTCTTGAGCTCTAACACAACTTTTATCATCTATTATAGGCATTTCAAGTAGCAACAGGTCAACTTTTGGAGCAATCAAGCGAGAGGGACTTAAGCGATGATGTAGCAATTCAACTTGGGATTCATCATTTAGGAAATGATGAATCCCTACTCTTTCCATATGCTCTTCTTTTTCTTCAAATGTATAGTTTTCTTTTATATTTCATTGAATCAATCATTCCCATAGCTTGTGTGGGAAACCATACATTTGTAATTATCAATAAAAGACAACATTTGTGCAAAATTTGTGCAATCTTTCTCTTATATATTTTTGCATAATTAAATGCAATTTATTTGATAACTAATTATGTGCATATGAATGGAACTTATCAGAATTGAATGTGTACCTTTATCTTTATTTTGCAAAAACTATCCTAGCTCTACCTGATTGAGTTGGAAGCTAAATTAGGTAACATTTTTTATGACATCTGCAATGTGTTTTCCTCCTGAACATCCTAACCAATTGCCTAAACTTATCCATTGGGCACATGAGTCAAATAGGAACTTGAAAAGACTTGAGAAATAGTCTTGCATACTATTGTAACTCATAAAAATAGTGCATAACACCTTCACACCTTATTCATCCTACCAAAAGACTCAAAACAAACCAACTAACTATGCAAAACAACACTTAGAGGAAATGAAACTAAATCTAAACTATGTGCAGTAGCACTTATTGAATCAAAACTCCTAAACTAACATGTACAAAGGTAATCGTACCTCAAAAAAGAGTTTGAGGTGTATCCCATTGACTGCGATAGGCAGTAACTCACCATCCATTTTTTATAGCTGGAAAGCGTTGTGTTGTTGTTTGTACTCTATAATGATGACCAGGCCACTAGTCCACATACTGTCAAACTTCATGTGTTTTCCAGCCCTGCTCTTTAACTCATCCCACTTAATCATAACATCTCCTTCCTTAAACACCCTTGGTGTTTCTTTCTTTTCAAAAACTCTCTTTACTTGGAGTTGGTGAAACTCCATTGTTTTCATGGCTTTATCTCTTGTTTCCTCAAGCTCCATGAGTTGTGCATATCTAACTGCCATTAGATCCTCTTCTTCAAACATTTCAAGCTAGTTTACAATATCAATAGCTGGAAACTCAATAGACAAGGGAAGCCTTGCCTCCTTTCCATATACCAGCATATAAGGGGAGTTTCCAATGGACCTCTTTGGCGTTATTCTATCTTCCCACAAGGAAGATTTCAACTTAGTATGCCAAGTTCTTTGATTATCCTTCATTATTCTCTTAATGATCTCTATCAGTTTCTTATTTGTTGACTCTTCCAAACCATTACCTTGATGGTAATAGTTTAATGAAGTACTCAAATGGATACCATTCTTGACAGCCCATTCACTCAACCTTATTCCAACAAAAGCTAAGGTGTTATTAGAAATAATAGACTTGGGCACACCAAATCTTGTTATTAAATCATCATAGAAATTTAGAACAACACTTTCATTAGCTTATTTTAGTGCCACAACCTCAATCCATTGAGTAAAATAATTTATGGCAGTGAGAACCCACTTATGACCTGCACTAGAGGGTGGATTAATAGCTTCTATAAAATCAATGCCCCACCTCATAAAAGGTTGTTCAACTTGTATAGATTGCAAAGGAAGAGTTGGTAGCCTTACCTACAAACATGGCACACTTAACGCATTTCCTTTCCCAAGCATGGGCATCTTTAAAGAGGTTTGGCCAATAGTAGCCAACCCTCATGATCTTCCAATCTGTGGTCCTTGGAGCAAAGTGTCCACCAGTTGTTCCATCATGGAACTCATGAAGTATTTTATCAATTTGATCAATATCAATGCACCCTATTAACACTCCATTATTATCTTTCCTAAACAGTATACCATTGACAAGCACATAAGGAATTGTAACATGAAGTACCTCCTCTTTGTTTTGTCCAAACCATGTGGACACTCACCAGTCTACAGAAAAATGGACCATCTCTTGCATCCAACTTGAACCCAATACTAGTGTAGCAGTTTGAGACTCATCATTGGTGACAAAAACAACTTCCTCTTGAGTTTCTTGCTCATTTTCAGACCTAGCAGCTAGCTGCTCACATAGCCCTTTACCTCTTACCAGCTTAGTGTTCTTGATATCAATGTCATACTCCATGACTTTTGTGATCCAATATGCTCTCTTCTCATTCAAATCTCTGCTCAAAAGAAATTCCTTGACACTAGGATGAGCAACCATTAGATGAACTTTGATATTATAAATCAAATTCCTTGATCTTTTCAAACTTTTAATAACAAGTACATGCTCTTCAACAAAAGTATATCTTTGCTCATAGTCTTCTAGGCATTGACTGAAAAAAGTTGTGGGTTGTACCAAATTGTCATCATTTTGTTGTACCAACATAGCAAAAATAGTGTTTATGCTACCAAAAGCATAAAGAGTGAAGTCCTTTGCAAAGTTAGGATTTACCAATGTGGGAGTTGTATTGATAATGCCTCCTTGATTGCTTCAAAACTTCATTTTCCCTCTCTTGTCCAGCTAAAACTTGCATTCTTTTTTAACATGGCAATTAGAGGCTTCAATAAATTTGATACATCTAGTATAAATATTCTCACAAAGTTAATTCTACCAAGGAAGCTTTGTAGCCCCTTCTTATGGTTGGGAAAAGGTAAAGCAAGAATGGCACTTACCCTTTATGGTTCAATGGTAATTCCCTATTTTGATACTACACGTCCAAGGAGCTTTCCTTCATGGACAACAAAGATACATTTTTGGGGTTAAGGGATATGCCATATTCCTTGCACCTTTCAAACACTTTTCTTAAATGGGAAAGATGCTCATCAACATTTTTAGAGAAAATTGTTATATCATAAAGGTAAATGAGAACTAATTTGTAAATACCATGTCCATTGCCCTTTGAAAGGTGGCACCAACATTGGACAAACCAATGGGCATTATCTTATAAGCCATTGTCCCCCATTTTGTGGTAAATGTAGTTTTATATTGATCCTCTTCCTTTACTAACACTTGGTTATAACCAGAATAACCATCAAGCAAAGAAAATCTCTCAGAACTTGCAACAACCTGAAGGATCTGCTCCATAGAGAGTAGTGGGTAGTGGTCTTTGAGTGAGGCCCTACTCAAGTCTCTAAAGTCCACACAAAGCCTTATCTCTCCATTTTTCTTCCTAATCAGAACAAGGTTAGATACCCATGAGGTATGATTGATCAGGAAAATGATTTTACCCTCAATCAACTTAGTTGACTCTTTTATCACAAGGGGGTCAAGATTGGGATTCAAAGGCCTTTGTTTTTACCTAACTGGTTTGGCATTTGGCTCAAGTTTAGTGGTATGTTGGGAAATTTTGGGATCAAAACCTTTTAAATCATAATATTCTCATGCAAAGATATCATGAAATTTTTGACAAAGTGCAATAAAAGCCTCTCTATCTTCTTGAGAACAGAGTTTACCAATTTTAAGGAGCTTACCTTTGAAGATTTCAAGCTCTTCATAGTGTTCTTTAATTTTCATGCTAGTTTTTCCCTTCTTAAGCTGATCATCGGAACTAAAAATGGATTCCAAGGTAACCAAACCCTTGGGTAACTTATTTGTCCTTAGCTATATGATTTGGTCACCATACTGTTGCTTGAGTTTCTCTTGATTTCCCACTGAAAACTCATCTTCTTCAAGCAAAAAACTAAGCACCTACTCATCACTTTCAAAAACTTTCTAGTGAATGTTATTTTTAGGAATAGATGGCCTCACTACAACTTTAACATATTGTTGTACCTTATCCTTTTTAATATCATTTGAAATGTCAAACTGAGCACCTATAGCAGCTAGTCTATCAACATGCTTATTTTGACTTCTAGGTATGGACAACAGATTAAAGGCTTCAAACTCCTCTATAATATCACATACCCTATTCTTATAGGACTTAAGAACATCATTTTTAGTCATATATAAGCCTCTTACCTGATTTACAATTAGTTCACTATCACCAAACACTTGTAGGTCGCTTATCTTTCTTTTCCTTGCCCATTCCAAACCCTATATAAGACCCTCATATTTAGTTGTGTTGTTAGAATAGTTAAATGCAAAATGAAAAGTTGAATAATACTTTTCACCTTGTGGGGATACCAACATAGCACCCCCATCAGCTCCATTTTTGCTTCTCAGGCCATCAAAAAACATCTTCCAAACTTCATTTTGCTATTGTTTGTCTTTCTTTTCAAGGTTAGGAACGATAGAATTTGGATCTTGCATAATATAAACACTTAATCCTACCTCTTCAAGATTTTTACTTGGATCATCCTCAACATTTTCCGCTACCCACTCATCCAAAAAGATGTCTGGAATAGTCTCAGTTTGGGTATTTGGCTCTTCGGTAGCAATATGTTCATCATGGTCAAAAACAACACAATTTGCATTGATGGTACTTGGTACATAAGGTTCTATGTGATATTTTGCTATTGAATCAGACTTAATGGTCACTTTAGTTCCATACCTTGTCCTAAACAGCATATGATACCAATCTGAAGATATATAACTACCTATTTTAGCAGTAAAACCTTTTGAGAGACAAAGGGAAAAATATGGTGGCAAGTGAATAACAAATATGTCTTGTGGAATGGAAAAATTGGGGCATGCATGCAAAGTAAGACTCAAATCCTTAATGACCCCTATAGTATTGATGGTTGTTCCATCAAGTTGAACAACACCTTTTTCAATAGGTTGACATTTCAAACCTAACCTATCAGTAATTTGTTTGGGCATAACAAAACTACTAGCCCCTAAATCAATCATACAATTATGGACTAGTTTATCTCCTATTATCAAAGACACATAAAAAGGTGAAGGTTTGACTTCTTTACTTGGTTTCCCACTACTATTTTTAGGTGTATTGGTAAAAACAACCTTATCTTGACTGACTGGAACTTCACTTGACACATTCAAATATGATAATGCAGATTGCAATAAATCTCTTTGTCCTAGGATAGACAAAGAATCCCACATAGACATGGTAACATTTGTCTTCTTCATATGCTTAAGAATGTTAAAGGGTGTAGAAGTTACCTTTTGATGGGTCTTTATAACAGCAAGGTCTACTTGCAAGTGGGTTGGCTGAGGTTGATTCTTAGGCTTCTCCTTAGTAGTGCCTTGTATATTTCTATGCAGTATATGTGGTGCTTGAGAGGTAGATGGACCAACAACATCTTTTTTTGCTCTAGCATCTTGGTTAGGCTCTTTATTTGTTGACTTTCCAATCTCAAAATCTCTCTTCTTGGCTCTTGTATTAGCTTCTATTGGAGAATCATCCCGATTGACACCACAAAACTCCTCCCCTTGCCAATTTAGGAGAGTGGTATCACTTGGAGAAAGTTCCTACTATTGTGGAGATTCATCACTAGGTACATTGGGTTGCATACTTGACACATTTTGTACCAATAAGGCTTGGTTAATCACCCCATTTGAGCAAGTGGACTGGTTATGGGGTTGATTATAAGGGAAACACCATTCATAGTTTTTTGCAAGATTGTTTTGAATAGGAACCAACTATTTAGATGATTTGGGTGCATTTTGGTTGTATGCTTGAAAAGGCCTTGGGCTAAGTGCTTGCCTTGGACCTTGGTTATTTGTTTGATAAGGCAGCCTATTTTCCTAATAAGGCTGGTTTTGTGCTTAGATTTGAGGTTGGTATGGCTTAAAACTTTGAAACTACTGCTTCTTTATGCTCACCAACTTATTTCCAAAACCTTGAAGGAGGCCCTTTATCTCTTGTAACTCCAAAGATTGGGTTGGGACAACTTTGTCTTGAGTAGGAGCAACTAGTAAAGGGGTGTAATATAGGGGGATTTGCTACTCATGATTTCTCTTCACTCAGAGAGCCTCATGGGGTGAACTTCCCTAAACTACCTCAATGGAATAGCAGCAAGAGTTTCAGAATCCAAAAGAGCAAGTCACAGATTTTCTAGAAAAACTATCTTGAGCTCTCAACCAAAGGATGACAACGCATAATACGGATGACAACACGACGTGTTGGTGTCCCAGAGGCACGCTGGCATCTCGTAGGGACCAAAAAGTGAGAATGTCTCAAAAAATGGCTAAGTGATGACTTACACTCCAATTATTAAGAACCTCTAGAATGCAAGAAAGCAATAGGAACTAATAAGATTTAAATGGAATAGAAACGATAAGGAGAAGAAAGGAAATACTTACGACCATGCGAGTGATGAAGCTTCCAGCTCGTGAGTGTCTTCAATACTTGCACACAAGAGGGAGAGAGAAATTTTTGGGTGGTTGTAAAGGGTCCTGCCTTAGTCAAACCCCATTTTGGTGTTCCCACCTCCATGGATAGCCAGATAGATAGAGAGAAAAGCAAAAAGGAAGTAAAGAGCACTAAAGCACTACAAAATAGTGTTATGCTACTCAACCAAGTGATAGAGGAGAGGAGAGGGAAGCTTACCACCTCCACCAAGAGCACTCAAGGCTACTTGAGGGAGAAAATGAGAGGAACTCAAGCCTTTGTTGTGATGGTGTGGTCCCAACTTGCTCTACTGACATGATGGAGCATTGATGTTGCTATTGTGAAGTGTAAAGTGTTTTGCTAGAATGCTTAGAGCTGTCAAGAGTGAGCTCAATGCTTGGAAGAGGATGAAAAGCTTGTTGAAGGGATGAATATGAAGGAGAGATGAAGAGAAACATCCATATTCAAGTTGGTCAGCCGAAAGGGGCATTACAATTTCACCTCCAATGAGAAGTGTAATGCCTCTATAGGTTCAGTCGCTTCTACCAGGGACGTAAGTGAGCCGCGCAGGCATCCCTAATAGAAATGCCTCTACCGATGCTCAAAACAAGCACCAAGTGGGATGCAAGCAGTGGGCTTAGGTGGAATTAAGCCTCTAAACTTGGTTTTCTAAGCTGGATAAAGGAAAAAAGGGGATTTGCACATGGGGTGAAAATTCATGCTTATACATTTTTCCCCCACTTTAGCTAGCATGAATATTGATGAGTGTTTGGTAAAGTAGATCAAGAAAGAGCAAGGTTAGAAATGTAAACTTGAACCATCGAGGAAGAAAACCGCGATTTGGCGAACCTGAGAGTGCAGGGTCAAAAGAGGACTTCATAGTTCTATAGAACTATGAAGCTGAAGAAGGAGCATATACCTAGGATGAAGAAGATGTTGATCTTTGATCTGATATATACAATTGAGAAGAGAAATATGGAGGTGAACAAAGTGTGTGGTGAAAGCAAAACCCACTTAGGAGTAGAACCTGCACCAAAAAATAGGAGTGATAAAAGAAAACCCCACTCAAGGAGGAGAACTCATATCACTAAAGAGGAGTGATAAAATCAAACTCTACTCGAGGAGGAGAACCCATATCACTAAAGAGGAGTGATAAAAGAAAACCCCACTCAAGGAGGAGAACCCATATCACAAAATAAGTATGTAAACGTCTCACAGGCCCGCAAACCTGCAAGGAGGCATCCCCCAAGATCTCTCACATGGAAGAAGTTGAGAAAGTGCCTTATAGACCCACATACTTGCAAGGAAGGTATCCTTCAAGATCTCTCACATGAAGGAAACCAAGACAAAGCACCTTACAGACCCGCAGATCTACAAGGAAGGTATCCTCCAAGAACTCTCACATGGAGGAAACCCCAAGAAAGCGCCCTACAGACCCACAGACCTACAGGGGAGCAACCCCCAATATCTCTTGCATGGAGGAAGCTCAAAGGAAGTGCCCTACAAGCTCTCAGACCTATAGGGAGGTACCCCCAAGATCTATCACATGGAGGAAACCTAGGAAAGCGGACTTCGCAGAGTCAAAAAGCGGCCACGTAGGCAAGTGAGTGGATAGTCACGCAGACCATCCACAAGTCAAAAAAATTTCAAAGGGGTCCCTCGAGAACCCTTAAAAAAAAGAGTGGTTCTAATCAAGGGACACATTGTTTGAAAAACGAGGTCTAGTTAGGCTACCCCAAGCTAGACACAAAGACATGAAATAGGTCTAGTTGGGTTTGCCCTGAGCTAGATGCCAATGAATTCGTTTAATAGAAAATATTTCAAAGAGGTCCCTTAGGAACCTTAAAAAGATAAAAGGGGTCCATTCAAGGGACACATTGTTTGAAAAGTGAGGTCTAGTCAGGTTGCCCCCAAGCTAGATGCAAAGTTATGAAATAGGTCTAGTTGGGTTGCCCCTAAGCTAGACACAAAGAATTCTTTTGAGATAAATACTTTCAAAGGAGGTCCCTCGGGAAATCTTCAAAAGATAAAAAGGGGTCCACTCAAGGGATGCTTCATTTGAAATACATAGAGAAGAGAGGGGGTCCTTAAGAAGGACACACATCTCCAAGATGAGTTATCACTGTCCCCAATATATAGGGGAGGAGAACCATGCAAATATATAGGATAGAGGTAAACCTCAATATCAACTGTCATTTGAAGAAGAGGTAGGTGCATCAATCAAATAGAAGTTTGATGGCACCTAAATCATGAAGTTGTTATATTTTATCTCTCAAGTCTTTGCATTCACTAGTGGAATGGCCAAGCACTCGATAGTATGCACAGAAAGGATGTTTTCCTTCATCACGTTTATAAGATCTCTTAGGAGGAAGGGCAATTAAGTGGGCTTTTAGAAGCTGCAGCAAAATATGCTCTTGCTAGGATAAAGGATGAGGAGTGGGAAGCAACCCTTTCTCTTGTGGAGAAAGATTTGACTACTCACAAGAAGAAGATACGAAGGTAGCAGACAATGAGGATCTACATGGAGAGTATTATTCCAACAATGAGGATTATACTCCTCTACAAAATCACCATCATCTTTCCTAATAGGATTACAACATTAACCTCTTCAACATAAGTGCAATCATCTTCCTCAAAAGGAGGATCAACACCAAGAATATTGCAACTTGCATCCACATTACCCCGCGATGCAGAAGAATCACCATCTTTGATAGCAGGGGTGGATGATGTTGTCAGAAGGTCTAAGCGGATCAAGTCAACTTTATATTCCTAGATGAAGGAATCTATAAAGTCCAAAGAACCCCAATCATCACCAAGATGCACATTCTTTTGAGAAGAGGTAGAAGGATCACCCTTAAGACTCCTTGCTTCAAAAGGATCTTCTTCAGGGACATTTATCTTTAGAGTACCCTTTGTAGAAGGTACTGCAGGAGTAAACATCGACACACTAGAAGACATTGAAGGAATAAGGGTAGGCACAACTGAAACCTAACCAATAGTTTCCATCTCACATAAGTGCATAGCATCAGGGTCAGCCTTGACTGTGACTATTTGATTATTGCAGAGGAACTTAATAGATTTATGCAAGGTAGACGAGACTGCACCCATAGCATGAATCCATGATATACCAAGGAGAAGGTTATAAGGTAATTTTTCTGCCATAACATATACAAGGGTAGGTATGGTAATGGGACCAAGCTGCAAAGGTAATACTATTGTACCTAGAGCTTGTCACACAAAATTATTGAACCCACGAATAACAACAAAAGAAGTATTAAGAGAAGATGATTCAATATTAATCTTAGGCAATAGATCAATACTACACACATTGAGTGTTGAACTAGCGTCAACAAGTGTACATCTAATGCCAATATTATTAATATTAACTATAATCATCAAAGGATCCACTTACTTTTGTACTTCTGGAGTTAGGAGTTCTTGAGGATAGAACACAATATTTGGTGATTCCGCATGAATACATGCTATCAACGCATTAGCATCTATTGGCCTAGTAGAAGAAAGCAAGAGGATCTTTTGCAAAGCTTCCTAAAGCATACCTTGATAAACTAGAGCATATTGAAGCAAATCCCATAGTGAGATCTTATCCAGAGTAACCTGAGGTTGCTCAACAAGATCATAATCACTAGGTGCTTTAGTCGTAGGTTTAGGTGCTTGAAGAAGTCTTGGTTGTTTATTCACACTATTCTCATAAGTATGGGTTACCGCTCTATAAGGGGGAGCCTTAGAAGGATCAAGGAAATTACTATCAAGTGGAAGACCATCAATAGAACAAACCCGTTTAGGAGAAGGAATAGCTGGAGTCACGTAAATAACCGGTCTCTTAGGCCTTTGAGGGTAGCAGAGACATATTACATTTACTGAATCGTCATAACTAGTAGAAAAATTATCTGAATACATATTCTCAACATCGATCCAAACATGATAAAATGTGGAATAATTATTTGAAGAAACATTCTCAACATTGATCCAGGGAGAATCAGATGTGGAAGGTGGTTCATCATTCACTAATGCATCATCTCTAGAGGAGAGTGCATCAGAACCAAGATGAGATTCATCATTCACAAACTCAACATCTCCAGAAGAGATTGCATTGGAAAGAAAATATTCATCATTGACAAATGCATCATCCCTAGAAGGGAGTGCATCAGAATGAAGAGTAGGTAAAGTAATATTAAGAAAGGTATCAATAATTTCATCTTTTTGCAACAAGATGTCCTCTGAAGTAAGAGGAATCTTATGAGAAGGATCAAAGATACCAAGTGACATGGGTAAAGCCAAGTCACCATCACATGCATTAAATGGAACATCACTAATATTTTGAACAAAACTAGACATTGAACTAATAAACTTGAAGATATTACATTCATTACAATTTTTTTGGTATTTTCTATGTTCTAGTAATTCACAATTTCAAAGGTCATTGAAGCAGAATTTGAGGTCGGAACTTGCTTCAATTCCTACAATTTTCCTGTTGAAGGTGCTAATACTTTAGGGATTGAACTAGTTCTCTAGGAGGTCTTTCCGATTATGCAAACAATTCTGAGTTCTGAGCACCAAGTCAAAAGTTATGACCCTGCCAAGTAGGGGTAAATAAATTCCTAGTTTTTTGAAGAACATTGTTCTTCACATCAAGTTCACCAAAATGTAATATAGGGGGATTCGCTACTCACAAGTTCTCTTCACTTAGAGAGCCTCACAGGGCAAACTTCCCTAAACTACCTCGATGGAACAGCGGTGAGAGTTTTAGAATCTAAAAGAGCAGGTCATAGAGATTTTCTCAATAGACTATCAAGCTCTCGGCCAAAGTATGACAATGCAGAATACAGATGACAGTGCGGCGCGCTAGTGTCTCGTAGGGACCAAAAAGTGAGAGTGTCTTAGAAAATGGCTAAGTGATAACTTACACTCTGATTACTAAGAACCTCTAGAATGTAAGAAAGCAACAGGAAGTAATAAGATTGAAATGGAATAGAGACGATAAGGAGAAGAAAGGAAATACTTACGACTGTGCGAGTGATGAAGCTTCTAGCTCGTGAGTGTCTTCAATACCTACACACAAGAGGGAGAGAGAAATTGTTGGGTGGTTGTATAGGGGCCTGCCTCAATCAGGCCCCATTTTGGTGTTCCCACCTCCACGGACAACCAGATAGATAGAGAGAAAAGTAGAAAGGAAGTAAAGAGCACTAAAGCACTACAAAATAGTGTTATGCTACTCAACCAAGTGATAGAGAGGAGAGGGAAGCTTACCGCCTTCACCAAGAGCACTCAAGGCTACTTGGGGGAGGAAATGAGAGGAACTCAAGCCTCTGTTGCAATAGTGTGGTCCCAAACTTGCTCTACCAATGTGATGGAGTGTTGATGTTGTTGTTGTGAAGTGTAAAGTGTTTTGCTAGAATGCTTAGAGCTATCAAGAGTGACCTCAATGCTTGAAAGAGGATGAAAATCTTGCCAAAGGAATGAATATGAAGGAGAGATGAAGAGAAACGGCCATATTTAGGTCGGTCAACTAAAAGAGGCATTACAACTTCACCTTCAATGAGAAGTGTAACACATTTGTAGGTTCAGCCACAAGAATCTGCCAAGGATGTAAGCGAGTCATGCAGACGTCTACTCATTGCGCAGGTGTCCCTGATAGAAACATCTCTACCGACGCTCAAAATAGGTGCCAAGTGGGATGCAAGTAGTGGGCTTAAGTGGAATTAAGCCTCCAAACTTGGTTTTCTAAGGTGGATAAAGGCAGAAAGGGGATTTACATGTGGGGTGAAAATTCATGCTTATACAAGGGGCTATTCGAGGCGTTTGTATAGGCATTGGTGGTTGCATATCAAGGAAAAATGGCATTGGAAGTCTTGGGGCTATTTTCCCAGCCTGTATAAGGTTGTTTTCAGCTCTAATGGCTACTTCATAAGCGTTCGGACGTGTGGCTCCAACCATAGATTGTATCATAACTGATATATCACAGTTCAAGGACCTTAAATAATACAAGAAAGCATCGTAGGGTGAAGACCTTACCAATGGTTGGATCCTATACCAAGATTTTTGAAAATGGAGATTAAAATCCATCATGTGTTTGTGAGGATCCCTCTTGATGTTAGTGAGTTGTTCCACCAATGATAAGTGATTAGACTTGTCTTCAAAGTGCTTACAAAGAGCTTCTCCAAACTGGTCCCATGTGGTGATCGAATTAACTGCCAAGTCCTAAACCATCGAAGAGCTTTACCCTTGAAGGATGATGTTGACAATCTAATGGCTATAATCTTAGTAGTTATATGATGTACTGAACACAAATTTTCCATATCTTTGATGTGTTCAATGGGTGTAGTTTGGTCTTCTCCTGTAAAGAAAGGAATTATTTTGAGAGCTACCATTGGAATATCATCATGTTGTGCCAATTTCAACGGGATACCCCCATTAAATGGTATAAAAGGATGATTTCTTGCCATAGAAATTATAGGAGTCTGATTTATAAAAATGTGAGAAAAAGGCCTCCCAGGAGGGGTTGTTGAGAGTGCTCTTGTTGTTGGTTTTGCAGTCCTTATAACAGTCTCGCTTCTTCTCCTAGGTGGAGAGAACTTTGCAAATATGCAAAAGGTTATGAACTCCCTCTTGTTTGTATCCTTCTCATTCACTTAGTACACTGATTCTTTAAAAACCAAAGCTCTAAAGTCACCAGATATGTATGTTAAACCTCTTCAATGTTGAAAATATTACTGCACATACCAAGACAATAGTAAAATAGAGACTAATTTGAATTGAAAACTTAATTTCAGTCCCACCAGGAGTGCCAAAAATTGTTGTCTCCTAATAGTGCACCCTTACTGAGTAAACTCGGACTATTGGTGAAACAAGGGAACTTTTCTAAGTCATGGGTTACCTAAAGTAAAAAAGAACCTCCAAAGTAAGCTAGCTCTTATGATACTCACCTAAAACTAACTAAACTAATGTTTTAGTAGAGGAAAGGGTCAGGAAGAAACATGCAAATGAAAACTAACTCTTAGGGTGATGCACCAAAATTTTATCTAAAACCTATAAAGTTGCTTGCACACACAGTTTCAATCAACAACATAGCTTGGCATGCACAACTCAATACTCATATGTTTTTGCATCAGTATTTCATAAGGAGGATATAATGCATACAATCCTAGAAGGAAAAAACACTTTTCACAACTCGAATCACTTGCACCTCAACACAACTTATAACCTGCAAATACATATACTTTCTACACAATGGTGCTACTAATAAGACATAAAGACAAGGAATGAGATAACTTCACAATTAATTGCATCAATCATTCAAATGCACACAATAAAACAAAAATTGAGAAGACAAAAATTGTTTATCTTCATTGATCTCCAAGGTGTAAATTGCTATATATGTCTATCAAAAAATGAGTTACAAATATTGTCTTATGTTGAAAAAGGACTTCAAAAGTCACAATGTAGACAAAATAAAATGATAAGAACTAACTTCAAAAATGAAGTTTGAAGTTACTTATGATTTTCCCAACAATTGCTACAAACTCCCTTGGTCGTGCATAACCAAAAAGCCTAAAATCTAGCCCCTAAACCCTCTCAAAAAAGGCTCAAAGATGAAGAAAAGGTCAAGCCTTGACCTCACCTATCATAAAGTCATCAAAAATTGCCCCTAGATGTTCTCATTTCCCTCCAAAACCAAGTCAAAACCAATTCCTATATTCTTGGCACTTGTCTGTCAACTTCCTCCAACTTCCCCTATATAGTTGGCACAACTCATCAATCTTCAACCATTTTCCTTGACTCAATCTTGAAAGCACATGCTCAATTTTGCATGACAAAGTAACATTAATAAAGTGATTTATAACTGCATCACATAAATCAATATTTTTACATTACAAATAAAATGCAAAAACCAAAGCATCAACTAAACTCTCTTTTGAGAGCCAATACAAAAGGCATGAGTCCTTAGGGGACACTTAGACACTTAGCACAATGACACAACATAAAGGGGAAATTAAAATATATTGCAAATGTTTAAAATAAAGGAAAAAATGCCTTTAGGTTTGTCGGCCAAAGTTAGGGTTGAAACCCTAAAGACAAAACACGGGAAAACACATTGACCACACTTTATTTTGCATCATGAACTTTTTGTAAAATTGGCTTTTCCTCCATCAAGGGTTTCACCTAGTGTTGAGGCTTTGTGGAGGTCACATTTGAAGGTTTTCAAACAAATTCTATGCAACAAAAAAGATGTCAAAGCCGAGCCTAAGCAAGTTCTGAGTTTGTGTAAACCTACATTTCTTTTCAATATATGTGAATAAAAATACTATTTCGAGCTCCCTTTGTACATAAAATAGTGAAAAAAGTTTATTTTCTACATTTTCTTCATTTTGGGTTAAAAAATTCTGGTATAGTCAAGGTTTCACTTTGAAGGCATTTTGGATTTTCATTGTCATTTTAGAAGAAATGATGAAAATGTTTTTATTTTCTGTATATTTCACATGCTCGACCTTGAGCCTCCATCTAAACAGAAAAGATAGAATTTTTTTTATTCTTTTGTGTATATTTTCCCATTCTGAGCCTGCGTGAACAAATGATAGAAAGCTTTTAAAACTCTATGTTTTTACCTTGATACTTCTATAAAACTTGAGGGTTTTCTCTTGCTTGCAGGCCAAGCTATCAACATTTTGGGTTCAAAAATTTTATTAAATACATGAGTTTTTATATTCTCTACAAGAAAATATTTTCTCATTCATCGTAGCATTTGCTTGTGCTCGGCCTTTGTATACCCTTAGCTGTTGTATTATGCTTCCTGGAGTTTGTTCACTTTCTAAAGGTACCAAGAGTTCAAATGTGAAACCCTAGGTTGAGCTCAAGATTTTCACCTCTGGAATGCTCTGTTTTGCTCAGAACCCTAAGACAAACCTATTATCTTGTAGGATTTAATCATCATTACTCTCGAAAACCTTCTATATGTTGAACTGTACCTCTTTATTTTTCTAGTTTCATGAATGAAATGAACAAGTTGCTACAAGTTTTCAATGATTTGTGTAGACTCATGGAATACATGATGTATCCATGAATAGTGCTACCTCTATTTTCCATTGTTTTGAAAGCATCATTGATTCATAAATACAAGGTTATGTGCATTATATTCCTTTGACTGTTCATTGTACAATGGTTTTCTTGATACTATTTTATCATTTTCCTTATGAATAGCATGACTACTAAACTCATGAATGTGGCTTGATATAATGCCCACTTCCTGAAGGCCATACATTGCATCGATTGTCTTCAAATTATGTATATCCCTGTGCCCTTTTCTTGGAGGCATCATGATATAACTCATTGTCTTTATGTACTTGAAACCCTATTTGGTAACATTTTCCCTATGACCTCATTCCATCTTTACTTAACTTTCACATGTTCTTCCTCTCTACATAGGTTGTCTCAATTGAATGAAGTATTCACCTTATGATTTCACTTGAACCCATGACTACACTTAGGCCTCTGTGGTGTCACTACCATCTTCATGAGCCACCACTACATTGGTTGTTTACTCTTTTAAATAATTTCAAAGCCTTCAAGAGATTCCATGAATCCTATTGTGAACCTTCCTTGGCAACTATCATTAAAATTGTCACATATACCTGCTAGTGACCTTTCAAATCACTATCATGCTCTGCTAGTAAGCTAGCTTGATTTCATACATAGATGGTGGAAAACCTACCTTAAAGAATATTTTGGCTCTGATGTTTTAACAATAACTCTCTGACTATAATAGAGACAAGGTTGTCTCTCTGCATACAACTCCATACACTACAACAAAATAGGCAATTAGCGCCTAAAATAGCGTCAGATTTTAGTGTATTTGAGTTCATAAATTGGGAACTTTTGTTGGCGCAAAACTCAGTGCAAAATGGTATGTTCACTTTGACGCCGAGTTTAGCACCAGATTTAGCATTGGGTTTAGTGCCAATTTTTGTTGCTACTAATTTTGCTTCTGGTTTTGTTTCTTGTGTCGCTTCCAGATTTGCTTCCAATTTTGCTTCTGGTTTTGCTTCTAGGTTTTCCTCTAGTTTTGCTTCGGGTTTTGCTTCCAGATTTGCTTCCAGTTTTGTTTCCAATTTTACTTATAGTTTTGTTTCCAATTTTGTTTCTGATTTTACTTCTACTTTTGCTTCCAAGATTGCTTTTGGTTTGCTTCTAGTTTGGCTTCCATTTTTCTTCTAAAAATGCTTCTTGTTTTGCTTCCATTTATTAATTTAATATGTTTTATTTTAATTTAATTAGTTAAATATATCATGCCTCTTAAATAACTCATATGATTATAGAGTAAGTAAATTAAATAATATGTTTTATTTCAATTTAATTAATTAAATATATCATGCCTCTTAAATAACTCATATGATTATAGAGTAAGTAATTTAATTATTTAACTCATATGATTAAATAACAAGATAATTATTAATAACATGATCATTTATAATTAAAACAAGTGAGTCAAATATGCCACTAGATTAATAACATGTCAAAATGATACATGTCCAATAGTCAACATAAGTCAAAATGACACATGTACAAATGATATAAGTAAAAATGATAAATTATATAACTCAAAATGATACAAGTCAAAATGATACATGTCCAAATGATATATTTCAAAATGATACAACTTATGGTACTGTAGGTTGTGAAAATGATACATATGATAGTAACCATGAAAAGAGGCATCATAACGATATATCAACAATGATCCATGATGCAGTCTATATGATCATGAATGTCACTGGATACTACCAACAACTAACTCATCATCATCATCATCACCATCATGATCATTGTCGTCGTCATCAGCCTCGGTGTCTTTTGTATCTGTGTCATCATCATCCTTTGCCATGTGATTTGGACCAGAACCAACATATTCTAGATCTATATATTATGAGGATCATCTTGATCTTCTAGAAGACATGTGTTCTACAAAAAAAGACATTTAAAATGAAAAGTTATTATTTATTTCATGCAATAATTTATTTTTCTATTATATATCTAATATTAAAACATGTGAAATGAAACCATAATCATATTACGTCATATCAAAGTGCACATACCATAATAAAATTTCATAAAATTTACAGCTAATATGTCATTCCAGTGATGTAAAACATGCAACAATCCTAATAAACGTTAGTAAAATATGCCAACATTTGGTGGAAGAGGAAGAAAGATGACTAGAACTCTGGAGGCCCACCATAATGGATTTCAGTATTCAACCATGAGAGCAGAAGAGATCTGATATCATGTATCAAAACATTAAGCATGCATTCTTCTAGCCAGTGGAGAAGGAGATGATTACTTTGCTTTATTTTCATTTGCATAACCATAACATGGTGTGAACCAAGAAGACCAAGGATGTCTAGTTTTATGTAGAGGTAATGGATGTGGTCCAAAATTTAGGAGGGGAAAGAAGGTGAATGTATGATCCTGATGAAATTGAGGAAGAACAGAAAGAGGGGGATGGGAAAAATAAAATCAATGTAGAGTTTCAAGGATTTGTCAAGTGAGTAACAGAGCTATGGGAGCAACCTCATCTAAAAGATTTTGAACTAGAGTTTGATATACCATTTAGAGAGCTTGGTTTTCATGGAGTTCCTTTCAAAGCATCTTGATGCAGTGCTAGGAGGATCACAACTCAACTCATCATTCACTTCACAAAAAAAACTTGATTCCCCACAACCAATCTGAGATTAAGGCATACAACTAATTGTAGTTTCCTCAAAACACATTTGACATCACCAAAACAATGAACTCAAACTCAAACTTGTAGATTCCTAAGCTTGTCAATTTGGAAACTCAACACCAAAATGATAAATTAGACTTCCAACATGGCTCCAATACCATTCAAGACACTCAACAGATGTAAATATTTCAAAAATAATAAACTTCATCAACAGATCCCTACATTAATGAATCAATACTCTAAACCCTTACCATTCCAACTCCTTACTTGTTTCATGAGGGTTTGTTGAAAATACATAACCCAAGTCCATTTTCCCCCTTCCAATGCCACAAAAATGTGTTATTATACGTGAAAAAACATATTATAATCTTTCCCATCCTTTGTTCATGATAATTCATCAATCACCATTCAAAAAAAACCTCATTTTCCATTCCTAAATATCACTGTCAACAGGTTTCCCTGTCTGATCAGTCAATAAACAAAAGATTCAAACCTATGATATCACTAAAACTTGATTAGAGAAGGCTCACAATACCTTTAAAATCCCCTTATAAACAATGAGAATCAAGAAAACTTCACTCACCATAATCAAATTCCTCAAAAAAACTCTATACATAGTCACTTTTCTAGATTTTGCCCAAAATATAGACCTAGGGCTTCATTATTTCATATGCTAACCACCATAATTCAATCTAAGTATTTAGAACATGAAAGAATGTGCTAATATAAACCTTCTCACCAAAAATTAGGAGTTTCCACTGTACAAATCAAAAGAAATATATATTTTTTGTATACAAACCCCAAAAACCCTATGTTCAAGACAATTTTTACAAATTGGATTGTTTGACCCTTTAAATGGCATTATAAAAATTACTGGTAAAAAGAAAGTTTGTCCATGAATTTTTTTTTTTCCATCCATCTAGGTTTCAGGTCCTTACAGGTCCGTACAAGGCTGTACTAACATATTTTCTCACTGCAATTTCTGAAAAACGTTTTCTAGACTGGCTGTCTTCACCAAAAACACAATAACTTTCACATTTATCAATGAAATTAAATGAAACAAAAGAAAAAATAAATTAGATTCAACATTATTTCAATCCCATGTGATATTAGGCCATGAAATGGGCCGTATAGACCATACCATGCATTAGAACAGAAGGAAGGAAGTGGAAAAATAGTGAAAATATGATTTCTTCATTACAAATCTTCAATTTTCTCTTCCACCACCCTTACAAATGACTCACAATGCCTCATTAAAGTCTCTTCAACTTCTATAACTGCCTAAAACTATTCAAATAACTTCTATTACCCTTCAACTTCCATTATTTGTCAAGTTTTTACATTGTGACAACTTTTTTTTTGCACTTTTTGACAATTTTTTCAATATGGAACAACTTTGAACATTATTTGACAAATGACTTAAAATATAACTTCCTAAGAGTCAAACACCTCTAAAATGGTTTGATATACCTTATTAAATGAACCCCTATCACTCTTTAAATACTTATTACATTTTGGCCTCATGGAGGCAAGAAATCAAATAGGTGCCCCTGCACCACGTCTGCTTTTATTGTTCCTACGGTAAACTATTTGATAGAGTTGGTGGAATTACCTTTCTTAACAATCAATATTAGTGAGATTGAGATTTTTAACCTTGAGAGAGTAAGACTTGGGAAAAAGGAATTTGATATGGCTATTTTTTTCATCCTATACAACCATTGCAAGAAAAGTTTTAGCATCAAATAACCAACAATATTGAAAATAACATGAAAACTTTTAGTTGCTGCTATGTCAGGAATAAAATAGAAGGAAAAAATGTTCCTTCCAGTGGCTTGATGATTGAAAATGAGGATTCATGATGAAATTCAATCTTATTGGGTTAAAATATTTTCTTTTCTATGAAATAGATCAATATATAGAACTTAAATGGAAATAGATACAACCTATCCTCATGTTGGTACCCATATGAAACTCATCTCTTGTGCTCCCTTTTTTCATTATTTGACTTTTGATTTTGTATCCATCCAATCAATTATTGGAATGTCTAAAACTTTATTTTACATAATCAAAACCCTTGACAAACTATAAATGAAGCAATTCAGAAAAATGAAGATATCTCACTCAAAAATCAATATTAAAACCTCCCACTTGATTCAAATGAAATCTAACACATGCACTCAACACATTTCATCACCCTTGGTCCATGGTACTTCTATACGGATGAGAAATTCAGCCTGTAGCAGCAGATATCTTGAAAACATGAAATTTATGAAGAGAAACTAATAGATTTTGTGGAATTTCTTTCAAAATGCAACTTGCCAACCCCCATAACGAGGTGTACATGTATTTTAATTTTTTTCCAAACCAAAATTAAATCCCCAAACTGACCAACTACTTTTCAAACCCCGACTAACTGTTGGCCTTCACAAATTTTGCATTTTTGCAAGTTTATTGTTGACAACTTTTTGCATATTTGCAATATTTTCACTTTTGACCCTCCTATTCACCTAAGACATTACCAATGACCTTTTTAGACCTTATTCCACTTAGAATCATGACTCAACACAATAAAAATAACATTCAACCTACCTTGACAACCTTTTAGTCAAAATTAGAAAGCCAAAAGCCATTGTTTTTAAAGAAATTTATGATTTTTGTAACATTTTCAACAATTTCAAGCCTTGGTACGAATCTGTACAGGCCCTTATTTCTCTACAGGTGCTTGGATCAGGTGTGGGATGGACCTATCTTTTATTTGCATCATATTTGGAGGCTCTACATTGATTTTAACAAATTTTATTGTTGATCTATAGAAAACTGGTCTAAATTTGTACATACAAGGGTTTTGAGGCCTTAAATGGAGTATGACCTATTCCAACTTCTATAAACTACTGTTACTAAGTGGAATAGGTCTATTAATGTAGGATTAGGTGTTTAGATGCTTGAGGGAGCAAGGGCAGGTTGTTTGAGGTCAATGGGCATGAAGCCTAGTTGCAAAAATGAGTGACTTTTGAGTGAAAAAGAGTGAAATTGTGAGGTTTTAGTATGGAAAAGTGTGAAATTTGTGGGGGAAGCAGTTTATGAAGGTTTATTAGGTGTTTTAAAACATATTTAAGCATGTTAGAAGTGGTTCCCAAGTGTTTTAAGGCCTGGATCATAGTTTTTCAAAAAACCCTCCTTGGAAAGACATAAAGTGAGGATTTTGCAATTGGGTGTTTTAGAAAGTGTTTCTCTTGAAGGGGAAGGTTGATTCTGAGGTTTTGAGACCTGATAAGTGGCTTACCAGCAAAAAATTAGAGGGGTAGAAAGTTTTAAGAGTAGTTTCTTTGAAAAATAGGCTAAAATTGGAATTGTAGGACAACAGTGAAGTCCATATTTGAAGAGGTTGGTCCAAAGTGACCATAGTTGGTTTTGAGATATGTTTTAGAATGACCAAATGGGTCCTATAATCTTTTTTTTTTTAGGATATTCAATTTGGTGTTGAAGATTTACCCGATTTCAACTATATGGACTACTACAAGAGTTTAAGTCCTTGAATGCAAGAATTTGTGAATCTGATGAAACAAAGTTTTATTAGTGCTTTGTTGATTTGAACCTATCAAATAAATGATTTTTAAGGTGTACTAGAGGTCAAGTGAGAGTTGGAATCAAGTTTTGGTGGTTTGGAGTGTTTTTGGCCTTGTGAAATCAAGGTACAGTGAAGAGAATTTGGGTAAAGTTTGTGTCAAACAAGAGAATTTGAGTTTGGTTGAATTTAAGACCTCCCCTGCATTGCATCAAACTTTTTCAAGCTTTTTATTGATGCTTGTTATTCATTAAGTGGTAGCTTTTTTTATCACTTGGCACCTTTTTTTTTAGTCATGTGTTGTTCAATTTGTTTAACACTCCCTTGTTGATGTAAAATTACTAGTCTCTACATTAGCTAAAAGTAAGCATTCATTTGTTTTCCCTTCAAACGTTGATTGCAATGGAATATTGGTCTTTGTTTTAGCTAGTAGGAAGTTGTGCTTGTTTGTTTGTTTGTACTTGATAGTTTGTCCTCTGCTATATTTGAAAATATCACTACAAAGCTTGACTGTTAACAATTTGGTGTATGCATTTGAGGGAAAAAAACATAGTCATTTAGTGATTT
>VDFB02046597.1:8640-87653 GCA_007258455.2 Sequoia sempervirens
TTTCTAACCTTACACTCTTCTTGATCTACTTTACTAAGTGCTCATCAATATTTGTTCTTGCTAAAGTGGGGGGAATATCTATAAGAGTGAATTTTCATCCCCTAAGGAAATCCCCTTTTTTCCCTTATCCACCTTAGAAAACCAAGTTCTGAGGCTTAATTCCACCTAAGCCCACTATTGGTATCCCACTTGGCACCTATTTTTAGCATCAATGGAGGCGATTTTGTTGGGGACACCCATGTGGCATGCAAACATCCATGTCTCACAGTTATGTCCTTGGAAAATTCATGTGGCTAAACCTACAGAGGCATTACTCTTCCCATTGGTACTGAAGTTGTAACACCCCCTTCAGTCAACTGACTTGAATATGGCCATTTTCTTCCATTCCTTCTTCAAATTCACCCCTTCAACATTCAATCCAACTTCTTCTGAGCTATTACACACTTCAAGCTTCCATACTCACACTCTTGCATTCAATTTCCACTCACTTCAAGCATCCAAGCATTCCAATGCAGTAAAGCCTCACTCTATCACTTTAGTAGAGCACGTTTGGGACCACACCATTGTAGTAGAGGCTCGAGTACCTCTCATTTCTCCCCCAACTAGCCTTGAGTGCTCGTGGTGGATGTGGTACCTAAGCTTCCCTCTCCTCTCCTCTATCACTTGGTTGAGTAGCATAATACTACTTTGCATTGTTTGTATTCTCTTTACTATACTATTTCTTTATCTTGATTTCTTAGCTACCCATGGAGGTGGAAACCCCTAGGTAAATAGGGATCTAGCTGAGGTAAGCCCCTACATAGTCATCCAACATTTTCCCTCTTTCTATGTGTAGGTGTGTGTGCTTCTCAAAGAATCAATTGATGAATGAATTCCTTGGTGAGACCCTCCTTGCTTTCTTTACTCTTGCTTATCTACTTTCCAATATTAGAGAGTACTTCATTCATTTACTTGTGTCATTCTAGCCCTTTAGTTAGTTAACTAGGTTGTTATTCATTTTAGCAAGTCTAACCTTGTCTCTACTATTTTCTAGTCATATGGACTCTAGCGTAGTTTAGAGATTCCATCACACCATACTGTTGTCCAAAGATTGTGCTTCCATCTTTGGGAAAAGAGCTCCTTGAGGCACATAGTTGAACCTAGAAACTAGCTCACCTAGCCCCAATTTGAAACTTAGGATTGCATAGTGGTTATATGACTTTAAATTCCTCATCATTCTCATCCTCATACCCTAAAAATTGACTTAGATAAGGTAAGTTATGGCAGCCTCTTGCATCTTGACCCTCCGTGACCTAGGGTCTTGCACATAGTGGTCCCCCTCTCTTACACCTAGTCTCTTTCCTTCTTGTTCTAATTGAGTGGATCCATTGTTATGAGCTTGAAACACTTGGTATATTTCTTAAACACATGGTATTGGTTTGAATCTTGTAGGAAAGACTGCTGCTGGCAAGGTTTTTGTTCATATTCCTCCGTGTGTACCTTGATTTTCTCAATTATTTTCTTTGGGACAATCTTTGCACCGTTATCTACCAAATTTAGTCATCTCTTTTCAGCAAATTTGTTCTATTGCATCTTTATTGCTTTGTTCTGATTTATCTGATAGTAAGAAACTCACCTTGGTGAATGACCAATCTATTGGTCCTCTTGATTTTTTGTAGATGAAAACTTTGTTAGAAGATGATAATCTTAAGGAACTTTCTCATAATTCACTTCCTTTGATGGGTTCTTCTTATGATGAAATCATTGAGGAACCGGGGAAGATCCAATATCCAATAATAGTTTTGTTTTATCTTGTTTTTTACTTGAAAAACAAGGGAAAAAGTTTATTTCAATTATAGTGGTGTCTATCAGTAATGAGTTGGAGTTCGGGAAGGGTTCTATAGATTTTGATTTTTCATAGATTTTTTCAATATCTCAAACCCCTTCCCTTTCCTTATCCACTTAGAAATATCCAAGTAAAAGGGTTAGAAAGTCAAATGGGGTTAAATTTTAACAAGAGATTGAAATGGGTAGGAAATTGACTTTGGATGGTTGTATTATAAAGGATTTGTCCAATGTTTTAGGTAATTTTGTAAATGAGTTGGAGAATGTTAATGGTTCTAATCATCTTGTTATACCAAACAATATACTTCCAATTGTTCTCAAATCCCCTAGTAAATGGGTAACGAAAATGAATTCCTTTAAGTTGCAAGAGGAGAAAGCTATGGGGAGGTCTACTATAGTGGCTTCCTCTTTGAATGATTTGGATATTATAAGGGATTAGATTTATTTTGATTTAATTCAAAGTCTTTATCCATTGTCTCATAAATCTCTAGGTAAAAGGGGAAGGAAATCAAATATTGTTAAACTACAAGAGGAGTCTGTCATGGGAAGTCAAGTTACTTTAGATGGAAGCATTAAAAAAAGATTGAGGGTAGTGAATTTTTCCCTAAAGTTTGAATAATAATTATAATGTGGAATGTTAGGGGCATTAATGAACCTAAAAAAAGAGCTCATATCAAGCATAAAATTGATTCTTGTGGAGGAGACATAGTGTTACTTTAGGAATCTAAGTTGTCTCAAGAAAATTTTGACTTCTTCATTAAAAAATGGGTGAGGTGGAATTCATGTCTTTTGGTTGCCCAAGGAGCATTAGGGGGTTTGATTTTCCTATGGAATCCTAATACTATATTAGTGGAAGCTTCAACAAATAATCAACACTGGTAGTTTTTGAAGGTTGTTCATTTTGATTTGAGTTTTAATTTATTTAATTTTTATGCTCATAATTCTACTGTAGGAAATAAATAGTTTTGGGAAGATCAAAATCAATCTTTGGGACAACTAAACTCTCAAATTTTAATAGGGTATTTTAATGTGATCCTTATTCTATCTGATAAAAAGGACGGTATTATTTCTCCTAAGAAAACATTGGAGAATTTTAATGATTTTGTACATAACAATGTACTGTCTGATATAAAGCTAGGTCATGGAAATTATACCGAGACAAAAAAGAATAAGGATTTTCTTCAAATTGTTATATGTTTGGATAGATTTCTAATTTTTCCTACTCGGATTAATGAAAAAGTTGTTTTGTCTTCAAAAATTTTGCCTCAAGTGGGATCTGATCACTTCCCTTTATCTTTGCATATTGATAGCAAAAAGGTTGTATCCTCTACCAAATCTTCTTTTTAATTTGAAATGATGTGGTTTAGGCATCCTAATTTTGTTAATATGTTGTGTGAATGGTGGATGAAGGATCCTATGGTGGAAGGCACTTTTATTTTTCATTTTCCACATAAACATATGTATGTCAAGGGGAAGATAAAATGTTGGAATGTTATTGTCTTTAAAACCTCTTTTCATCAAAAAGAAGTTTTTTTTAAATGACTTATGAAGGTTAATGCTAAGATTATTCAAAATAGTCTCAATCTAGTCTTTTTTGAATTGTAAAAAAAAACAACTAGAGGAATGGGAAGAGCTTGCAGTTAGAGAGGAGTTTTATTAGCATCACAAGTCTCAGGAATTGTGGTTAAGAGAAGGGGGTAATAATACAAAGCTTTTTCATAGGTCAGCCTAGGTTAAGAAGTCTAAGAATGCAATATTTTCTATCATGGATAGTAAAATAGGGGAAAATCTAGTCAAGGGGGAAGATATATAGCATGAAGGGATAGCTTTCTTTTCAAAATTGCTATCAAAATTAGATAAAAAGTCATATCAAATTGATTTGGAAAGAAAGGAATTGTTGGATACTATTCCAACGCTTGTATCTTAGGAGGACAATGCTCAATTGCTTAAGTGTTTTAATTTAATTGAATTAAAATTAGTAATTTTTTCAATGTCTCCTACTAAAGCACTAGGGCCAGATGGATTTACAACTTTTTTTTTTAAAGTGTTCAGACTTTATTGCAAATGACTTGTTAAGTGCATTGGAAGAGTCTAGGAATTCAAGTAATATGTTGAAGTAGTTCAATGTGACCCACATAGCTCTTATTCCAAAAGTGAACAATCCTTCTTCCTTTTTTGATTTTAGACCTATTTATCTTTGTAACACAATTTACAAAATTTTCACCAAAGCAATTTACATGAGATTGTTGCATATCATTCCAAGAATTATTTCTATTGAGTAGGGTGGTTTTGTCCTAGGAAAATAAATAGTTGAAGGAGCTTTAGTAGCTCATGAAGTGTTGCATTCCATATCCTTACATTATATGTCTACTTTATTCATTAAGCTAGATATGTTGAAGGCTTATGATAAAGTGAAATGAAACTTTTTATTGCAAATTTTGACAAAGTTTGGTTTTCAAGAAAAATCGTGTAAATGGATCTAATCTTTGTTTTCTGGGTAAAATTTTTCAGTCTTAGTCAATGATACTCCTTTAGGTTTCTTCAGTTCAAGTCAAGGGGTGAGACAAGGTGATCCGTTGTCTCCTTTTCTTTTTATAATTTTAGCTAAATCATTGAGTAGAGTAGTAAATCATGCACATTCACAAATTTTGGTTAGAGGAATCAAGATTCCTTCTATAGATATATCAACAATCCACTCTTTTTTTACTGATGATATGCTTCTTTTTGGTCTTGCTACATTATTATAAGCAAAGTGGATTAAGGTTTTGTTAGACAAGTATACCTTGGCCTCAGGTCAGTGTGTAAATGCAAATAAATCTAAAGTTTATGTACTTAATACCAAGCCTTTGATGAAAGATAAAATCATTCATCTTTTGAGTTTTCAAGAAGTTGATCTCCCCTATAAATATTTGGGCATTCCCTTCTTTTCTGGTCCCAATCAGATCTCATATTGGGATAAGGTTATTAGTAGTATTCAATCTAGAATTGCAAACTGGAAAGGGTGTTGGCTTTCTCTTTTAGGGAGAATATTATTGATTAAGTCTATTAAATCTTCAATTCCAAACTATTTTATGGTGGTCTTGAAGGCTCCTAGATCTGTAATACGTACAATTGAGAAATTGATTCAATATTTTTTTATGGAAGCAAAATATGGACTACAAAAAGAAAATTCTACTTATTTCTCTAGAAACAATCTATAGGGATGTGACATATATTTTAGGAACTCTAAATGCTAGCTCTCTTCCTAAGATTTTCAACCTAGAAAGAGAGATATTAGGGGTCCTAAAATTCTTATTCATATTCAAATTAGGATGTATGCAATGTGATGTGATGTAAGTGAACTAATCTAAATGCAATTGACTAATTAAAATGATCTAAAACGAATGCAAAAGTGCAATTTAAGCTATTTTTTGAGGGTAGGCTGCACCATGTCAAGAAAAAAGAAACAAAGGAAGGGAGTTTCCCCCTAGAAGAGAAAGTACACAAAACACATAACAGATCTATGGATTTGGGGTCAGTATGTTTGTTGTTGCAGTGTTTTGATTTAAAGAGCTTGGAACTGTCATCATTCCCAAAAGCAAATAGAACTAGAAGAATGACACAAAGAGAGTGAAAGAAAACAAAAAAGTCCATTTTGAGTCAAAATGGAAGACATTGTGGTCTTGACACTCTGCATAATCCCCAAAAGGAAAACACAATCAAAAAGTGAGTGAAAGGTGAAAATCCTTTGGGTCAACATGAAGGAGACATTTCAGTCTCAATTCCTTGCATCATCCCCAAAAGGAAAAACACAAGAAAAGACAAAGGAAAAAGGAAAAGAAAAGAGGGGTTTTAGGGTCAACATGGAAGAGACATAGGGCATCTCAATGCTTTGCATCATTCCCAAAAGGAAAATACAAAACAAAAGTGAAAAGTAAAAGATAGAGACCTTGTGGTTCAACATCGAAGAGACATAGGGCATCTCAATGCTTTGTCATCCCTAAAAGGAAATCCACAAAAAGAGAATAGTAAATGATAGAGACCTTGTGGGTCAACATGGAAGAGACATAGGCTATCTCAACACTTTGCATCATCCTCAAAAGGAAAAATAAAAAATAAAAGCAAAAAGTATAAGGCACGACAAATAGAAGAATAGAGATACACATAGAAGAAGTGTACAAAGAGAAGAAAACATCAAACAAACAATACGGTGGAACACGATACACACATAAAAAGAAAGAAGAAAAAGGGTAAAATATAAGCAATGACAATGTAAGTAAACCATTAACTAAGTTATTCTTTTCTAAGTCTTGGATGAACAAGCGGAAAAAAGAATAACATGGTTTAGAGATGAACAAATACATTACAAGGACAAGGCTAACAATGTCTTGCCTCCCATTAAGTGTAAAAGAAAGAATGAGCTAAGATGAATGATACGAAAGGACCATACAATAATGAGAATGGGAAATTCTACAAATATGACATGAAAGGATAATGGTGTTTTAAGGGATGATGGGAAAATAGTTAGTGTCCATGAAGTGATACTTTTTCTGTATGTCATTTAGAGTTCACCATTCTTTAGTTTGATGTCCAAGAACACTATGGTATTTTCAATATGGTATGTTGGAGTCATGAGGATGAATGACTAACCTATTGGAAGGTGGTAAAATTATAAGACCATTGTTTAAGAGTAATTGGAGTATCTGTTCACATTCAGTTGGAGGATGTGTAGGAAAATTAATCTATTTCATTTTGTATGATCATTTGTGTTTACTATGTTCTCCTTTGTCATGAGTAGAAGAAAGAAGAGAATCCATAGGTATCCTAACATCCTTTTCATTAGAAGGAGAGAATTATTGTTCACATGGAAGGAGAATTCAAGATGATTGTTCCATATTTGAGGGTCTCCTAAGTTGAAGAGGATGTCTCATGGGATAGGAAGAATATTGATATCCAAGTCCTACTGTGTGGGCTTCAGTTGGATTTTGTTCAAAAAGTTCATGGATGTCATGTTTGTGTTTTGTGTCACAACCTTTTTTACTTAAAATAGTAAAGCCTTTACCATGGGTGTCCTCAAGGTTGATAGGATTGTTTGTCACAGTATAGTCATAAAATGGTTGAGAGTGTGGTGGTTGAGAGGAACTATGTTCACTTGAGGGAGGAACCATAGGTCTGGTGTTGACTTCGTGATGCAAATAAGCAAAGTGATCAGTTGGTGCAATGGTAGGGTCTTCTTGTGATCTCATAGAGGGATAAAAGGCTGCATTTTCTTCTTGGTCATCAAGGAAATCATTATAGAAATTTGTCATGCTAACATCATCTTCTCCAATGATGTCTACATCATGTGGAGGACCATCATGAGGAGTTAAAGGAGCATGAGTTTTTTCAATGTCATTAAGGTCAAAGCAAAAAAGGTACAATTGGACATGTCTACCAATGATTTTAGGGAGTCCCAAAAATTATTAAAGGAGAGTTCCATAATGCCAATGAACTAAAATGCAATAAGGGTTAGAAGAAAAAGAATTTGTATATGATAAAATAATGTAGGAAAAGAAAGGGATAGTGTAGAAAAATGCCAAAGAGTTGAGAAAATTGTTGTTTCAAAATTGCAAAGGAAATGATTCACCTTGGGTGGTGAATGAGTCCCAAGATGCAATTTTTTTTGTATTTTTTATAATTTTAAGAATGATTTAAATTCCTTTTAGAATACAAATTCAGACATAGAATGCAAAGTTTCATTTTTTCCAATGAAATTGAATGCAAGAATGAAAACTAAATTATTTTTTCACTGATGCAAAATGAAAGTTCACTAGAATGCAATAACCAATCATTGTCCTAATTCAATTTCAATTTCAATGAAAATAGGATACAAGATATGAATGCAATCAAAAGTTTAAAAATGTTCAAGATTCAGGTTCACTAAAATGTGACATAGATTTTAGGAACTGGAGATACTAGCTCTCTTCCTAAGATTTTCCACCTAGAAAGAGAGAGATTAGGGGTCCTGAAAAACTTATGCACATTCAAATTAGGATGTATGCAATGCGATGTGATGTAAATTAACTAATATAAATGCAATTGACTAATTAAAATGATCTAAAATGAATGTAAAAGTGCAATTTAAGCTATGTTTAAAAACACATTGTGATATGCAATTAATGATAAAAGATGACGAAATTGAAAGAAATATGCAGAATAGAAGGTACAAGGTCAAATTTGAGTGCACCTGGATGTTGTATGAACTTTCTAGAGTGTCTAGGATGTTGAAGATTTTTTTTGATTTTTCACAATGGGACTCATTCACCAAGGGTGGTGAATTAGTCTTCCTACTATTGAAAAATTGTTAGGAACTGATTTATGACAATTGAGAGTTCATTTTGACAAAATACAGATTTTTAGATTTCAAGTGGGACTCATTTTCCAAGGGTGGTGAATTGGTCCTCCCCAAGATCTCTAGAAAATCAAGAGACAACACTACTACTCCTGATCTGGCAATGTCTTAATATTAGGTTGTTGGGGTCAATTCTGTACAAAATAGACAAAAACCACTCCAAATGCTTGAAAACATGATGAGTTGACTTGAAGAGCCTAGTTTACTTGAATTCCACTTTTCAACACCTTTAAATCTGGATTTGACTATGTGCTGTATTTTTGCATCAACGTTTCAAATCACACTCTGTGATTCATCATCAAGATGAAAGAGAGTTGTAGGCGTAGAATCATAGATTGCAGCCCAAGACAAGATAAATAGAGGGTGGGAAAGAAAAATAAAATAGAATAAAATAAAATTACACACAATTCAAGAATATGAAAATTATATATATATAAATGAAAGTAACATATACAAAGTATAAAGCTAAATAACTTAAATAGATGTATATAAATGTAACAAAAAATAAAAAAATAACTAAATTAAGGGAAAAAATGAGAACCAAATATTAATAAGAAAGGCTAAAGGAAATGAGAGATGCAAAAGTTAAAAAACCAAAACCCAACAATCAATGATATAGTAAAATGAAATTATTATGAAAAATGAAAAGAATAAATAAATATAAAATTTATGTTCATGAAAATAAAAATATGTGTATATATATATAAATTAAAGTAACAAGTAAATATATTTATATAAAAATAACATAAGTAAATGTAACTATGACGTAATAAAAAATCAAAAAATAACTAAATTAGGGGAAAACGAGAAACACAAATTAATAAGAAAGGCTAAAGGAAAAGAAAGATACAAAAGTTAAAAAACTAAAGCCCAATAATCAATGATAAAATGATTTTTATTAAGAGACTATAAAAATGATTATATATAAGTGAAAAGTATATATAAATATAAAATGAATATGTATATATGAATACGAAAGGATTAAGAAAATATCAAATGACATATATAATTATACACAAAAGTAAAAATTAATCAGCACAATAAGAATAAGAATACAATATATAAAAGGAAAAACTGAAAAATTTGCTAGAAATTAAAGGATAGAAACCTATTAGACAAGGAAGACAAGTTTAATAACAAGATAAAAAAGCTAACAAATAAATAAATGAGTGAAGACATAAGGAAAATAAAAGGAAAATATTAAAATAAATAAGAAAAATAAGAGAGAAAAGGAAACTTTAAAAGATAGAATAAAAACTTTAAAACAACTTAAAGAAAGAGATGAAAACAAAAGAGAAAAAAATAGGAAAATGAACTTAAAGGGGAAGAAAGAAGAAAAGGTAGGAGCAAGATAAATAAAAGTAAAAAGAACACAACAAATACAAGAACACACCCAAAACAAGATAAAGACAATAATAAGACAAACAAGAAAAGAAGAGAGAGCAAGACCCAACGAGAAAGAAAGGGTAGAAAGCAAGGGGGAGGAGCAAAGGGGACTAGGAGGGAGGTGCGTTGATGGTATTGTAGTAAGACAAAATGGGTTTCCAAGAGGAGCTTAGGTTCCAACCTTCATCATGATTAAGGTTTGAGTGGTTGTTTTGGATTGCAATAGCTTCTTTGAGCTTTCTTTTAAAGAAGTTGTTTTCAATGGAAAGGATTTGAGTGTTTTCAAGACAAATATGGTGCTTTTTAGAAGAGTGGTCAACTAGGGCAGATTTGATGATGCACTCATGCTTAATGTCTGTGGAGTGCTCTTTGATTCTGGTTCTAATGGATCATCCTATTTCACCTATGTACGAGATACCATAGGAGCAAACGACTTTATAGATGCTAGGATCCAAGAAAATATCTTTGGGCTATTTAAGAGAGGGGATGTGATTTTTCAAGGTCACCAAGGGTTTGAAAGCACAATGAATGCCCTTTTCTTGAAGGATTTTAGCAATTTTTTGGGATAAACCTTCAATGTAAGGAAGGGTAGCATGAAAGGAGGGTTGGGAAGATTTGGGTTTAGAAGAGAAATTAGATTTGGTAAGATTGAAGGTTTGAGAGATTTGCTTGTTGCTATAACCATTTAAAAGGAAGACATGGTGGAGATAATCTAGCTCATGGTTTAAGTTTTCTTCATCACAAATATGAAAGGCTCGCATGGTTAAAGTTTTAAGGATGCAAGCCTTTTGGGCAGGGTGGTGGTAGTAGGAAGAGTGAAGGTAAAGGTTAGTGTGCATGGATTTTCGGTAAACACCGCCACCTAAGGATCCATTTTATTTTTTGCAGAGCAAAATGTCAAGGAAACGGAGTTGGTTGTTGGTTTCAATCTCTTTGGCGAAAGAGATACAAGGGTGCAAACTATTAAGGTGGTTGTGGAAATTTTCAAGATTTTCTAAACCATGTGGCCAACATATATTGGTATCATCCACATAGCGTTTCCACCATCTAGGTTTGAGGGGGAAAGAGAAGAGGCAAATTCTTCAAAGTGCTCCATGAAAAGGTTAGCTATAACAGGAGAGAGAGGAGAACCCATGGCTACACCATAAACTTGTTCATAGATGACACCTTGAAAGGAAAAAAATGTGGATCTCAAGCATAAATCAACTAAAGAGTCCAATTGTTCATTGGTTTTGCACTTAACAATCCCAATGGAATCTTGAAGAGGGACCTTGGTGGACAAGGAAACGACATCAAAGCTTACTAAAAAGTTGTTGCTATCTAATTTTTGGTCTTTAACAAAGTCAACAAAGTGGGAAGAATCTTTTATGAAGGAATCTGATTTGCCTATCATAGGAGAGATTAATTTGGAAAGGAAGGTAGCTAATTTGTAGGTGCGGGAATCTTGTGTGTTGACAATGGGTCTCAAGGGGAAGCCTTCCTTGTGGATTTCAAGAATACCATAAATGCAAGTAATTTCTTTAGAGGGGATTAATGATTTCTTGGTGGGGCTGTCAAAAGTAGAGAGAGAGATAGCATATTTAACTTTTTTGATAATTTTGGGGCAAGGGTTGGCAAGTAAGATACAATAGTTGGGAAAAATTTCTCACAATATTATGGACTGTGGAAACCTTAAAATCTATTAAATTTGCAAAATAAAACTACAAACACATGCACAAATGGGAAAAATGTTGGGAGGTTAGTGAATATGGGTTTGCCTTGGTCAAACCCCACTTTGGTAATCAAACCCTGTAGAAATGAATGAAATGTAAAGGAAATGATAAATGAATAATATGAAATTATTACAAACTTACCAAATCCTTGAGTATGCAAATCTAAAGTGATGACAATGGTTGCTCCAAAGTGCTTGAATTGATTATGCAAATTGCTTGAGTGCTTGAATGACTTAGAAGATTGCTTTAATGTGTTAGGAGATTAAATACTTGAATGACGAGATGTAAAATGAGCTTAAAATCACATATTTATACAAATCTTGTGCCTTATTATCCATTCATACCTCATCATAGGTCAACATGAATTGAGTTTGAGTAAAATCTCGAAAGAAATTTTGAAATATTTTGAACTTGGGGCCAAGGGGGACTCATTCACCACTCTTGGTGAATGAGTCCCACCTGGGACGGTCCAAAACCAAGTATTGGGAAAAATTTTATGTTTAATGTTTTTTGTTAGGCTAGGACCAAAAAATACACTTAATATAAGCATATGAGGGTATAAACAGACAAAATAACGTATGAAAATGGTGTAAATAGTGAAAATATGCCTAGCAAAGTGTGAAATCTTGTTACAAGACTTTACAACATTTCAAAATAGGACTTGTTAATGAATGAAAAGGTATTTTTTAGGTGAATTTCATTAAATAGAGTCTAGAAGAATGTAGAAATGACTTAGAAAAGTTCACAATAGTTTCACAAGATGTCGTTCTTTGAATTTTAGCACCAAAATAAGCATGTTCAAGCCAAGATACATCATAAAATTAAAGCAATATAGTTCCAACACTATGAAACAAGACCTAAAAGACCATGAAAATGAAAAGGGTTCGTTCTTTTATGGCACAAGGGATAAAATAAAAGGTGGGGTAGGAGTTCACAATATGGCTTAAAGAAATATGGCATTGGGGGAAAAGTTAGTTTGGCACATGCATGACAAACCTCATTCTAAGTGGTGTAAAATCATGCAATCTAAATATTTAGATTGTGGGGACTTAGAGAGTATTTTCACAATTTTTAATTCTCCACAAGGTTCTACAATGTGAAATTTCATGTTTGTATGTAGAAAAGTGATTAACCCTCATTTAACTTGGGAAATTTATGATGGTTTAAAACAAAATTTCTAGAGAGACTCTTTGAATGGTTATCCTCCTCCATATACTCAGTATGATTTCCAATCAATAGAACTACATTGGTCACAATGTTTGGGTTAGAGAGTTAGTGATTATATCCATAAATTTTATTAACATTTATGAAGAGATTTATGGAAATATTTGAAACATTTCTCAATTTCAAACATAGAACAATTAGAGTTAATCATGATTTTAGGAGACATAGTTGTATTTGTTTTTGAAAAATCTAATAAACCCATTTGGGCACCTTCAAAAATATGGAAATATTTAGTTAAATTGGGGTACAAGAAAATCATGAATATGGAAGCCTAGGTTCAACCTCAAAGGGCTGTCTTTTTGTTGGAATCCAGTGGTCCTCCCTAAGGCAAGTTGTTTTTCATGGTTAGCTTTAAAGCACAAAGTTTTATCAAATGACAGGTTAGTGAAATTATGAATTGATACTCCTTTCAATTGTGTGCTCTATGAAACAATAATGGAAGAGGTTGATCATCTTTTCTTTCAATGCCCATTTGCAAATGCTTGCTGGGACTTGTGAAGCATCAATTAGGTTGGTTTGATCCTTCTTTTACTATTTTGGAAATGTTCACAAGTTGGCTAGTGTCATACAAACATTTTTTATTTGCAAGTTTATATAAAGCTATTCCTTCTTTAGTGGTTTGGTGTATCTTGAGGAAGCGAAATAAAAGGATATTTTGTAAAGAAACATCAAGTATTGAACAAGTATTGATGAGGATAGAAAAGTCAATATGTGAAGTTGCTAATACATATGTTCTTAATTCAAAGCATGTTGGTTCAGAATATATTGATTGGGACTCTAAGTAGATGAAGGCTTGGTCTTCATTAGTTATTCCTTTCTAAGGTAATAGGAAACCAAAGGTGGATATTAAATAGGATAGGAAAAAGGTGGTATGGAATACCCCAGTTGTAGGATTTGTAAAATTAAATTTTGATGGTGCATCTCAGGGGAATCCCAACCAATCGAGTGCAAGGCTTATTGTTAGAAATCACGTTGGTGAGCTCATTGGAGAAAAATCAGTTAACCTTTTTATTGGTATTAATAATCAAGTAGAAGTTCAAGATCTTATTGGGTTATAGTTTATTAAATATAACTCAAATTTTCAAAATTCCTTATTGAAGGTGACTCTTTAATCATTATAAATGCTTGCAAGATCAAAGGGTCTTCAAATTGGTACTTGTAATATTTTTTGGATCAAGTTTTGGGAATACTCAATTCTTTGGAAGCTTTTGAATTAAATCACATCTATAGACAAGGAAACCATGTGGTAGATCATCTTGCAAGCCTTGGTTGTGAACAAAAAGAGATTGAAATATCTTATGGGTTGGACTCAACCTTGTGCAATGAACCACTTGAAGATTTAACCAATCTTGAGAAAAATAGATCTTCATAACCTATATATATCTCTTTCTAATGATTTTTTTTAATGGTTGCAGGGATTATGTTATTCAAATTTAAATATTTCAATGAATGGAATATATTCGGGTATGTGCAAGATCATCATGGAAAAAATAGGCCCTTAAGTGGTGAAAAATTTAGAAAAATTAGGGTTAGGAAATTTGATGTAAAAAATTTGAGAAGTTAATTATATTATTTCAAAAATATGTAAGAATAGAATATGTATAAAATTGATTGTAGTTTCTAAACTACTATACTTATTTAAAAAGAACATAAATCTATTTGGTGAAAATTTGAAATTTCACTGCAATAGTACTTAAATTTCAAGGAAAAAATAAGGTGTATGTTTGACCACCCTAACCACAATAAAATGATAATATTTTTTTATAAGACTTTAGATATAAGTAGAGGACTCATGTCCTGATGTGATGCATATTTTTTTTATATTTCTTTTCCAAGTAAATAATTAATTATGAATTTTTTATTACAATGTTTAAAAAATTTAAAAACTCGTATGTCTGACCACCTTAACTTGGTCAAAACTTTATAAAATTCATTTTTTTTTTTTAATCCTATATTATACGGAGCATAGAATGTGACACATATTTTGGATTCAAAAAATGTGATATTGTTTGAAAGCTATAGATGTTTTTCAATCAGCCTATTGATTAGGACTTTAGTCGTAATTCAAATAGAAAACTAATAATAATTATTTATTAAATTCAAAGTAAAGCATACTATTGGTGGAGAGTTGAGAAACTCCTTTAAAAACCCTTTTCATTTCATCAGTTTTGGGTAAAACAAAGTCATCAACCACATACCCTATGCATACCCATCATATTGCCACTTTTTGGCCCATCATGATCCTGTACATAGCTATTCAATTGTTTTAAAAAATTTCTTTAACCTTCTTTGTTTCCTACGATTTTGAGATTATGGAGGTATGAATACTATTAATGATAACTTTTCAAGGTTGGTAGAGGCATGTTTGATAAATATTGACAAACACATGATTGTGTAAGCGAGTTGGTGAGCTTCTGAAGGGACTAAAGTAGTTAGGCTATGACATGTGAGCTGCTTTTTTTCTAAGGTGCCATTAGAGTTGGATGGTTTTTGGTATCTTGTGTGTTGGAGGCCGGATTGTCCATGTTTCAAGATTCCATAATCTACAAATAAAATCATTACTCCTTATGCTTGGAAAAGTTTAGTTGGCACATGGTACTAGCATGAAGTTTTTATTTGTGTTAAATTGCAACTTCCTATTATGGTCGTTATTTTTTTATGTATGACAAATGATGGAATTAAATCAGACTTTGTAACAAACTTTAATCATGTATTAATATGTGGTTTCTCATATGTGCAAAATTTCTTTCAAACTAAATGCATTCACACTCCTTGTAAAGCTTTGTATTCATTATAAAGCACCCGCCTCTTTCATTCTGTTGTAAGTTTTTCTCAAATCTTCGTCAACAAAAGCAAGGTTCGTGTGGCTGAGCTTCATCAAATTATTGGAAATGGTTTGCAATATTTCAGAGCTACAATGGTAAATTTTAGCTTCTCATCTCTACTAAAGTTTTCCCAAGTTTTATGTATTTGGTTTGCAATCTTTCAAGAGCTATGGTGATAAATTTTAGCTTATCATCTCTTCTAAAGTCTTTCCAAGTTTTCTATGTTAAGATCTATGGTGAAAATGAATCATTTTCTAATAAATTTAGAGTGAATGTGTCTTGTTTCTTGGTGGGTTCCTTGTGTCTGGGTGATTCATTGAATATCTTTGTTTCATTCAATAGTCTTGTAGTTATTGGTGAATTTCATCATCCTTCTCTAGGTTTCAGGATTTGGTGTGGGTTTTTATTTTAACTTGTAGAGAGCTTGGATATTTTACAAGGACTGTCAATGGAATACACTATCCAAAACTTTAGGGATCATATGCGAATCAAACCAATGGAACACCCATTTTTTGAGGATATAAGGGATTTTGAATTATCCTTTATTGTTAGAGTTTCATGTCCTAACATGATTGATTGCATTAGGGTTGTCATTAGAGAACATGTTCTAATCCCAAGTGCTCCTAGGATAATTTTTCCATCTCAAATGCTTTCTATATTTATGTCGAATGCTTTATATCTTCTGCAGTCATTGGATCTACTAGAGATTTTTGTTGATACGTCAGTACATCCAAATGTGTTGTGTGAGGAGGAACTTGTTCAATGTGTGTAGATATACAATTTGGATAGAGGAAGAGGATTCTTAGGTGGTCCTTTTCCAAAGAAATTTCTCAAATCAAAACAATGTTATAGTACAACTTTTGAGGCAATAAGAAATAGTTTAAAAAATGATGATCCTTGGGCTTTGAAAAGAGTTATAAATTTTTTTTCAGAGGAGTTGGGGATTCCAATGGTGGAAAATATTAAGGAGAAATTCTATGATCTCTCTTATCTACTAAACCATCTTATCAGGAATGGTCATCCACTTTGGCTCAATTTCAAACTTCAAAGTAGAATGGTCCAGTTGGTGAAGAGTAGGGTGAGAGGGAAAATCAGCAAGAAGGTGAGAGAAAATTTCACTGAAGATGATCAAGGTTTGGAGAAAAATGCAAAGCAAGGTGGTCAAGGCTCGAAAGTAGATGTAGCTGACATGGTAGAGTAAAGTGATTATAAACACCTTAAAAAAATTTCTATTAAAATTGTTGCAAATTTTTTATCTATAATAATCAGGAATTTAGACAGGGTATTTTATAAGGTTGAAGAATATACATTTTTATATGAAAAAATATAAATATACCTAATATCTGTGGAGGTTGTGTCATATACATGAGACACAATTTTGATGGAGCTAATTCTCAATTAAAGCTATTATCATGATGAATCAAAAAATGTAAAGTGAAGGTGTCTTATAGCTTAGACACAATTTTGAATATTTTGGCATCCTTTGAATCAGTACTATAAATTTGATTATGCTTGTAATGTTTATTATGATATTAATATAAATAGTTAGGCCTTGGCCTTTTGCTTAAAAAAAAACATTGCATTCTCATGTATCTTATTTTGTTGCACATATCTTACACATCTTTTGTGTCCCTTTATCCTATATTGGTTTTCCATGCGATGTTCCATTCTAGGGGCTTGGCTACCTCCTTGATATTTTTCATCCTATCTTTCCATTATTTGTACACTTGGACCTATTGAAACACATATTTGTCTACTTAAGTATGAGTTTCAGCATGAGATCACACTCTCACTAAAGTTGGGGCTAAATGTAGTGTAGGAAATTGTATACCTTTAAAATTTCAAACTATGTTTTAGTTCCTTAATTATTTGGAGTTAATTAATCTCCTAATATGCTAAATTAAGCATTCCAAATCCCTATTTTTCTCGTTTTCTGAAAGGGCATCCTATATTTAATTAATATAATAATATTTTAATCACCCTAAAATGAATGTGTCCTTAATTTTTTGGCAAGGACCCACCTCCTTCAGTCCTTGATCCCAATTTTTAATATCTTTATGGTGGTATTTTATTGATTCAAATTTTATATGCAATTATCAAGTCTTTTAGAATCTAATTTTTTCAAATTTTGATAAACACCTATAAATATATAGTTTTTTTATCAATTCAAATAGAAAAAACTTTATGAGAGTAATTCTATGAGAAAATTTTATTGTTGAGAGCATTCAAGAGAAGATTTATCAATTATTTTTTGCAACATTCAAGATCCTATCACCATGTTCAAGCTTATGTATGTTCATGTCGCCTTGTGAAGGCTAAAACACCATGTGAAAGAAACATTTCATATCCGCTCCCTATGAGAGTGTTTTAGTGAAAGAGAATACAACCTTGTACATTCCTAATGATCATATTTTTTTCCTAATATCTCTCCTATTTATGAAGAAGGTATTATGGTTTTAGAAGAACCAATCAGGGTTTTGAGAATTCTAGTTGTTTCTCTGCTCTTACCTCTCTTAGTAAACTAAACAACATAACCATAGGTAATCAAGAAAATAACATTTTTCATTCTCCTAGTATCTCTTCTAGTTGTGAAGAAGATATTTTATGTTGGAAAACACAATCAATGGAAATCATGAGAATCTTAGTTGTCCCGTTCACCTATAAAAACCCTTATTGAGCAAGACAATCTAACCATTGGTCATTCCCCTACTTGTGATGAAGTGATTTTAGAAGAACCAACCATTTTTTTTCAAGATTTTTTTTTTTTTAGTTCTCCTAAAAACCATCCTCCTAGGTAGGATATCATGATACACGACTCTAGACAATGATTTTGGATTACCTAAAGTTGCCTCTAACTCTTCTAGGTTTTTCACCTTAAAGGAGAGGATTTGGGTGCAAAATGCTAATGTCTACACTAAATATTATTGTGAAAAGGATGAAATGTATCTAATTATGATGTACTAATGCAATAAACTAAAAAAGGAATGATTTATTGATGCTAACCCTAAGAAATACAAAGTTCTTGAAGACACACTGTGATATGAAAACATGTGATAAATGACCTAGAAAATGCAAACAAAACTAGATAGAAATATATGAAACAAATTGTGTACACCTGGAGATTGAAAAGTGATGGCATGAAGGTCTAGAATCCTAATAAAATTAATGTAGAAGTCAATTGGGAGACATGTGCCAATCTAGGGAACTTAGTCCCAAATTTAGGAAAATTGGCCTAGAGCCTGTTTTAGCCAAATGGGTATACAACTATACAAAAACCTTTGAAAAAAGGTTTAGTGGGACTAAGTCACCATTGTTGGTGACTTATTCCACTTCTAAATTTTTAAAAATTTGAAAGTGGAAATCGATTCCCTTGGTCTGCACTTCAGTTTCTGATAGGTGTCCACTTCTGAATCTCTGATTTTTGGGCCTAGAAGTGACTTCTTGTTGATAACTTGGCTTTGCAAGCAAGGAGAGGTCTTAAAAAATTATTAAACCTAGTAATATATGATCTTCAAACCCTCGAAGTTTCTAAATCTACAAACACACAATGAAAGAGAAATAAATGGTGAATGTTAGGGCATGGGCGTTTGCCTTGGTCAAACCCCTTTTAGGTAATTAAAAAAAATGAGGAAAGATTGTAATGAAGCGTGAAACAATGGAGTTAATACCTTTCCATGATGTTTGATCTTGAATTTTTATTGCTAAACATGAAGAATCTACCCTTGAATGTCCTTGGAAGCTCTCTTAATGATTTGCAATGATAAAACCCTAGCTTGCTTGACTTGAGAACATGATGAATGGTGGATGAATGATGATGAGTTATGAATTTAATCAAATGAGAGGGAAAACCATATATTTATACATAATTATTTCATAATTCCAGAAAATATATCATCACAGGTTGACCTTAGGTCTTATGGAATAAAAACTCATAAGAAATTTTATTTTATTTTGATTTTTGGGCCAAATGAGACTAATTTTCCACCAATGGAAACTTAGTCCATTTGGGAATTTTTAAGTGGTTTTCAGGAATTGTGATAATTTAAATAATTTTTATCAGTTTCTTCTTCAACAAGACACTTAAGTAAGGCTTGTAAGTGTATTAAGGAGCCATTTAAAGTATATGAAAGTTTTAAATATTGATGACAAGCCTAGGAACATGTGAAAGTTTGTTACAAGACTTTACAACACTTTTAAATAGGTCTTGGTAAGGTTATTTAGGTGAATTATGATATTATAGTTTTAGAAAAGTGTGAAGATGTGTTACAACACCTTTACAAGACATCAATAAATGATTTATTCAATTTGTAAGGGCCCAAGACCTAATGTGGATGTGTAAAACACCTCACAACACCAAATGAAGGCCTCATTATGTCCAATTTTTCTTCACTTATTCCCATACCAAGCAAGCAAAAAGGGATACCTTTTATGTGTCCATAGTTAGCTCCTACTTTAGTGAGAGGATGAACTTGATTAAAACTCACACTAAAGTAGACATTAAAGAAGAGTCCAATCACACCAATGCAAATGAAAAAGGATGACAAAGATCAAAGGAGGTTGCACAAGCCCCCAGGATCCAAGATCTTAAGTTAAGCCAACATAAGCACAAGAGGACACACATAAGGTAAATGATTTGTAACAAGACAAGATACATGATCAAATATGGAAAGAACTAGAAGGAAATGAAAATGGGGTGGATCATGCTTTGACCATTTGTCTAACATGTTGTGGATTAGATCTAGGCTTTTTTGTTTGAAAAAAGAAAAGTGTACTCACTTTGGGGTGACAAAACTAATGGTTGTATTTTAGGTGAGAAAGCCCAAGTATACTCACTTTGGGGCCATGGAACTTCTTGTTATCCACGAGGTGAGAAATCCACAAGGTGGCTATGGGGAAAATTCATGCCTCAAAATAGGCTTCTCGCTCAACCATACCAAAGTTATACCTCCTGATAACTTTAATAAGGTGCCATAAAGGAAAATGTTTTTTGAGCTTTATGAGGTAAGAAAAACATGGTATGCTTGAGACTAATGGACATTGTAAATGCAAGATAGTGCAAGGGATTTTTCTTAGTTCATGCAAGGTCTCATCTTAGGGAACATCATGACTAATGTTTCCAAGAGAAGAAAAGTGAAAATGGTCTCATCTTGTTTCTAAGAGAGGACAAATGCAAGGTCTCATCCTGGGAAACATTGTATCTAATGTTTCCAAGAGAGGGGATCACAAGAAAAAGAAAATAACACAATAAAATGTGAGTGTGGATCTATCTCATCTTAGGGAACATCATGCCTAATGTTTCCAATAGAGGAAAAGCGAAAATGGTCTCATCTTGTTTCCAAGAGAGGATAAACACAATGTCTCATCCTAAGCAACATTGTACCTAATGTTTCCAAGAGTGGAAATCACACAATGAAATGCGAGTGTTGATGTACGCCCCCACTTTAAAAAGGTTGATAACACCATTACATTGACCTATTTCTTTCAAGTAGAAGGAGACATGAGAGCTTACTTGGATTTTACTACTCAAAGCCTTACATTCATTAGTGGAATGAACATGAACTCTATGATAGGAACAAAATGAAGTCTTGTAATAGCATTTCTTTTTAGTTCATGGAGGGATAGATATCAAGTGATGTTGGAGGAGTCCTGAAAAGATACCCTCTTGATCAATGATAAAAGTTGGTCCTGTAGGTTGTGACAAAGATGTCTCTTGCTCAGATGTGCAAAATGTCATATCTACACAAGACTCTTTAGATTGCCAAATTTTGTTCTCCTCTTTATAAGAGGGTGTAAAATCTAACGAATTTAATTCATAAGTGTTTTTTGAGATGAAATTGACTTTAAGAAAAGAGGGAATTGTTTGTTTCATTTTTTTGAAAGGGAGACTAGAAAGATCACTAGTGTTGAGGAGTTCAGGATGCTTTACAATCAAGGTTGAATTAGAAGAATGTTGTGTGAGAGTGTTGATGTTGGATGAATGCTTGGTGATTTCTATCTAAGGACAATAACAAATACCATAAGTTGTTTGTTGTGTGATAGGATCTATAGGATTGTGTATACCTTGATCATTAGTACCACATGTTTTTGCACTATATCTAAGTTTTTTCATAAGTTCATTTTCTCTTCCATAAATATTTTTCATTGCTTTTGAATCGAGTGGTTGTTCATCATGAATTTCGTAAAAGGCTATTGTGTAATTTGTTGTCTCATGTTCTACAGTGGTTGAGGTGGATGCTTTCAAAGAGTCATTTGAGTTTTGTGTTGACATGACTACTTTTTAATTTCCCATATTTGAATATTTGTTTATGATCTTGTACTCAACCATGAGTGTTGGTGTGAAGTCTAAAGAACCCCAATCATCATCTAAGAGCTTCGTGACTTATTTATTATGTTGTTGTTTGTATTTTTGTTGTATAGGTTCCACTTGTGTAGCTGATTTTCATGTGCTTAAGGGAGTTTCTTTGAGTTTCTCAAGCTGTAAGACACTATAAGGCTTAGGATCAACATCAAGGGTGTATGCTTTTTTGTTGTAAATGTATTTCATTTTTTGATGAAGAGTGGAAGGAAAAATTTTCATTCCATGAATCCATAGTTTTCCTAAGATAAGATTACATGAAAGTTCATGAGGCATAAAATGGATTGGTGTATTCAAGGTGGCCACCCCAACTATAAGAGGTATAATGATCACCCCAAGTGGTTTCTTTTCAACATTTTCAAATCCCTTAACAAATAAAGAATCAAGTCAAATGGTCAATTGATTAATGTTAAGCTTGTCCAAAAGGCTCACACTAGACACGTTAAGGGTAGAACTAGTATCTACAAGAGTTCTATTTATCCCCTTTGGTTTGTATTGAGATATGATCATGAATGCATCATTTTGGTTTTGTACATCCAAAGAGGGGAGTTCAATTTGGTAGAAAACATTGTCAACATTGTTTCCTTGAATCATAGATGCTATGTCATTCAATTGTGCATTAGAAAGGATATGAACTTGTTGTAAGGTCGTTTGAAGCATAGTGTGATAGGTAGGTGAATTTTAAAGAAGGTCACAAATAGATATCTTTGCAGGAGTTCTCTTAAGTTCAACAATATCATACTACTTTAATCGAGGAGCATGAGGAAAATTAGGAAAAGGTAGGGAAGTTAGTGTTGGTTTCTGTGGGGACAAATGGTTTCTAGTGTGATATGTATGAACAATGGTAGTATGTCTTGGTTGTTGTGACACATTATTCTAAGGTGGGTAGAGGGTGAATTCTAGTTTGTAGTGAGTTGAAGGATGGTGTGATGGTAGATAAAGGATAAGATTAGGTTGTTTTTGAGTTTGTTATTTGTGTGAAGAGGGATAAAGGATGAGTTGACGTTGAATGATATTAACATCCCTTAGTGAATGAGAGTCTAACATGGGCTCTTCATCTTCTTCTAAGGGAATAATATCATTATTTTCAATGTTATCCTTGTCTTGTATCATGATATTCTAGCTAGGAGTATTTTTACAAGAACTACAAACCACATGTTCTTGATAAGTAAGGCTTGGTTCTTCCAAAATAACTTCATCATAAATAAGGAATTTATTAATGGTTGAATATGTTTGATTAGTGATAGTGGGGAGGTTAGGGGGAGAATCTATTTGATTGTCCCTCAGAGGTCTCATTTACTTGTTCCATATAATCTACCCTAATAAGAGAGCTTGCAATATACTCATCCAAGTTTGTAACATCATCACAAGTGGGAGAGGCTTCAAGAGAAGGACCATGATGATTTTCAAATAGATTGTACCAAATGGTTGGAGCATTAGGGAATGAAGGGTCAAGATTCTCATGACTCTTAATAGGTATATCTTCTAACACCAACCTATCCTCATGGCATCAAGCATGGATATTAGGAGAAGGGAAATTTTGATGGTCACGATTATGGAGACTAGGTAAGGTGATGATTAGGAATGTTTCTATGATCTCATGTTCTTATTGTCTAACATATTCCAATGGGGAATGAGGAGATGGACAATCAAGACTCTCAATGCTTGTATCTTCCTTCACCAAGATACCATTGTTGCTAATAGAAGAGATATTGGGGGAAGAACAAATATGATTGTTATGATTGTATACACTACCATTCTCACCAATGGGAAATGTAATTTTAAGGATTTTTTCAATGATTTGATCATGTTTTTTAAATACCTAATTGTTGTAATCAAAATTGAACTCAGAAGAGGGAATGTTGTATTTATGCAATCCATTATTAACCAAATCAAAACCACATCTCTTGAAAGAAATCATGCTATCATTGAAAAGTGCAATGCAATGACTAAAATGAAATGTTGAAATATGAAATAAGATACTTTTCTGATTACATTATACAACAACCTAAAAGGTGAAATGTTTGAAATAGAAATTTGAAATTAAAAAATGCATGAAATGAGCTAATATAAGCTAAATATAGTGAAATTCATGTTACAAAAACTCAACCAACTAATACAAGTAGTTGAAGGAAACAAACAAAAGCTTTAAAACAAGGTTTTCAGCTTTGTAAATGATAGTTTCAAAGGTGAACAGGGACTAAGTCACCCAAGGTGGCGAATTAGTCCTAGTAGGGATTCTTTTTGAGGCTTTTTTTATTTTTGTGATCGATTTGGATGTCTATTGTGTTGTATGATCCAAAGGCTAAGATACCAATGCAAAATCTTAGAAATGTCCAATGATTTAAGATGCAAAAATGCTCGTAATTGAAATGATTTCAAAAATGACAACTCTAAATTGATTTTTTTCCTAAATGCATAAAAAAACGTTCCTGAGAGTTTCTAGACTTATAGTATATGATACTAGGAGGCTTAGGAAACATAGAAATGAGGTTTCTGACTCTATAACAAATAGTTAAAAACTTGCATTGGGAGTAAGTTGCCTAAAATGGCAAATTAGTCCTAGTTAAGGTTTTTTTCAAAATTTTCATAAAAATTTAATTGGTTTTGATGATTTTTAGTATGTATGAACTGAATACTAAAAGAAAATGTAATATTTTTTTCAATGATTTAAAATGCAAAAATGTAAACTATATACACTTTCTTCACTAATGCAAAATTTTAAATCCCTAGAATGCAAAAACTAATGCAATGTTGATGTAAGATATATCTAGGATGATGAAGGAATCCAAATTAGAAAATAAAAATATTCAAAGGTCAGGTTCACCAAATGTGGACAATGATTTTGGATCACCCAAAGTTGCCTCTAACTCTTCTAGGGTTTTCACCTAAAAGGAGAGGAATTGGGTCCAAAATGCTAATGTCTACACTCAAAATTAATGTGAAAAGGATGAAATGTATCCAATTGTGATGTAATAATGAAATAAACTAAAAAAGGAATGATTTATTGATGCTAACCCTAAGTAATGCAAATTGTTGGAAAACACACTGTGATATGAAAACATATGATAAATGACCTAGAAAAAGTAAAAAAACTAGATAGAAAGCTATGAAAAAAAATTATACAATTGGAGGTTGAAAAGGGATGGCATGAAGGTCTGGAATCCTGATAAAATTGATGTAGAATTCAACAAGGACACTTGTGCCAATCTAGGCAACTTAGTCCTAAATTAGGAAAATTGCTTCAAAGCCTATTTTAGCCAAATTGGTATCCAAATCTACAAAAACCTCTAAAAAATAGGTTCAATGGGACTAAGTCACCACTATTGGTGACTTAGTCCACTTTTGAATTTCTAAAAAGTTGAAAGTGGAAATGGAAGCCCTCGATTTGCACTTCGGTTCGTGATAGGTGTCTACTTCTGAAACTCTAATTTTTGTGCCTAAAAGTGACTTCTTGTTGATATTTTTTCCTTGCAAGCAATGATAGGTATTCAACAAGTCTTCAACCTAGTAATCAATGATCTTCAAACCCTCAAAGTATCTAAATCTACAAATACATAATGAAAGAGAAATAAATAGTGAATGTTAGGGCATGGGGGTTTGCCTTGGTCAAACCCCTTTTTAGGTAATTAAACCAAATGAAGCATGAAAAAATAGAGTCAATACCTTTCCATGATGTTTTATCTTGAATTTTTGTAGAAGAACGTGGAGAATCTACCCTTGAATGTCCTCAAAATCTCTCTTGATGACTTGCAATGATGAAACCCTAGCTTGCTTGACTTGAGAACATGATGAATGATGGATGAATGATGATGAGTTACGTATTCAGTCAAATGAGAGGGAAAATCCTATATTTATAGACAATTATTCTCTAATTCCTAAAAGTACCTCATCACAGGCTGACCTTAGATCTTATGGAATAAAAACCCAAAAGAAATTTAATTTAATTTTGACTTTTGAGCCAAATACGACTAAGTCACCACCAATGGAAACTTATTCCACTTGGGAATTTTTAAGTGGATTTCAAGAATTGTGATAATTTAAATAATTTTTATTGGGTTCTTCTTCAATAAGATGCTTAAGTAAGGCCTATAAGTGTATAAAGGGTCCATTCAGAGCATACGAAAGATGTAAATATTGATGAAATGCCTAGGAAAGTGTGAAATTTTGTTACAAGACTTTAAAACACTTTGAAATAGGTCATGGTAAGGTTATTTAGGTGAATTATGATATTGTGGTCTTAAGAAAGTGTGAAGATGTGTTACAACACCTTTACGAGACATCAATAAATGATTTATTGAATTTGCAAGGGCCTGAGACCTAGTGTGTGTTGGAATATTTGCCTCAATCCATACTGACATGTAACTATTTGAAGGAAAAGTCGGTGTGACATTATTCATGTATGGCCGACTAACTATTCTAAATTCTCTTGAAATGTTCATGTCACTGAGACAGAGTTGATGAATTGCTGAATGAAGTCTATTGCTGTGACAAGAAGCATTCACTATGACCTTTTGTCAATTGGAGGCCTCTGGCCGATAGTATGTTCTTATCGAGCGTTGGGAAAACACAAGGGTCTTGGGGAGAAGTCCCAACGATTGGTGAAAGTCTTACCAATAGCATATGGCTATCGAGCTAACACAAGGGTGTCGAGAAGATCTCTCAACGACTGTTGGAAGGTCTCACAGATGGGATACTCTTGGAGCCTTCGCAGTGACACTAGAGGGTTTCAACATGAAGTCCCAGTGTCAATGGAAGGTCACACCAATGGGGATACAACTGAAGTCATTGGTGTAGCTCAAGGCGATAGGTATAAAGTCTTGGTGACTTGAAGAGTCCCATTGATATTCTTCAGGATGACATGAGCACTCAGTGAAAGGTCTTGGTGAAGGTCAAATGTGTTGCCAACTCGGTAAGACATGGGGTGCTCAATGTAAGGTCTCAATGAAAGACATAAGTTTTTCTGACTTAGTAAGACTTGGCTTGCTCAGAGTGAAGTCCTGGAAAAAGTGATGAGTCTTGCCAACTGGTGGATGCACTTAGAGTAACACATGAAGGTTTGATGTGATGTCTTGGCAAGAGCGGTATGTCTTACCAACTATATAACGTTTTGATGTGACTTTGATATCTATATGTGGTCTCGTCAAAGAGTGATAGTCTCACCAAATGGAAAACTCATGTAGGCATGACTTGAAGACTTTAGTATGAGGTCTTGGCAATCTATGGTAGTCTTGTTGATGGCATATTTGAGATCGATATGACTTGTGGCATTCGGTATGAGTCTTGCTAACGAGAAATATCTTGCCGATAGGAATGAAATGACTATCGGTAGATTCAATATGACTCATGGTGCTCATTATAACATCTTGTCGACTTGTGGAAGCTTTGACGATATCGATAGTGAAGACTTTGTGGCATCGGGGAGACACTTTTAGCGTCTCACCGATATGCCAACAAAGTTTGAATGCTTTTGACCATGTGACCATCCTATGTGGCATCTTGTGGAAAATTTAGAGGAAGCAAAATTCAAATGGTTTGCGGTTGTTTTTTTGCAATAGTTGTGATGTTGGAGCTAAACTACATGCAAGGAAAAATCAATTGCTCAAAAGGAAATTGTCTATGATTGGCAATGGAAGATAAGGATGCATAGAGGACAAAAATTAGAATGAGATAAGATAAAAGTAGATCAATTTTCAGTTGTAATTATATGAGATGAATATCAGATTCTTGATAGCATTTTTTTCTATAACTGGATGAACAATGAGTAAAGCTATTGTAAACTAATACCAGAGAGTTGTATCTTTGATTTGTATGTAATTTTTTTGTTACTATAATACAAAGAGATTCAACTTGGTGTAGTGGGTTTCTTCCCAATAGGGTTTTCCCATGTAAATCTAGTGTTCATTTGTCTTTATGTATTTGTTTTTTTTCTACAAATCTTTCATGTGTGTCTTAATTGGATTATAATTAGAAAATTAAAAGTATTTTCTGCATTCTCCCCTATGGTTTTGATGTTAGGAAAGTATTTCCACACCTCTACTTTCCTTACAGTGTGGATGTGTAAAACACCTCACAACACCAAAATAAGAACTCATTAAGTCCAATTTTTCATTAATTATTCCCATATCAAGCAAGCAAAAGGGATACCTTTTATGTGTCCACAAAGAAAAGGGAATCATTGACAATAATATAGTATCCTTAAAAGAAGATGCAGATACAACTTTAAAATATCATTTCCTAAGGGGTGTTAATATTATTCAACCTCAACTCATTCTTTACCCCTCTTCACACAAACCACAAACTCCAAAAAAACTTGAATTCATCCTCTACCCACCTAAGAATAATGTATTGTAGAAGTTGAGCCATAATATTGTTTCTCAAGTATAACACTAGACACAACACACAACGACAACAACCAACCCCAAATCCCTTACCTTTTTCTAATCATATGACACCTAACCTTAACTTACTAGGGCCTTCTAATGGAAAGGAGTACAATCTTGTTGAACAACCAAAGAATACTCTTGCTAAGATCTTATTATGGGACCTTATTCAAGCCTCCCCCAATTATCACAAAATGATTCAAATTTCCTTACAACAATTTCCTATCCCTTCTAATGCACAACCAAATAAAATAGTAGCCTTCATTCAAGAAATAAATGTTGAAATTATTTTCCACCAAAGTGAGCTCCCTCCTTTGGAAGTGAAAAAACAAAATGAAGCTTTCATAATCATATCTCAATATAAAAGAATAGGCATAAAGTGAACCCTTTTTGAAAATGGCTCCACTCTTAATGTGTGTAGAGTAAACCTTTTGGACAAGCTTAGAGTGGATAAATCACACATTCAATTTGATTCTTTATCTATCAAGATATTTGACAATGTAGGAAAACAATTGCTTGGTGTGATTACTTTGCTTATTACAGTTGGGAAGGCCACATTGGAAACATCGATCCATAGTATGCCTCATGATCTTCAATATAATCTTCTCTTAGGTAGATCATGGATTCATGCAATGAATGGGGTTCCTTCTACTCTCTATCATAAAATGAAATATATTTACAATAAAAAGTGTATATACTTGAAGCTGACTTTGACCCAACCAGTTGTTTGCAAATTTAGAGAAACAAGGAAAACCCTTTGGCAACATTGACATCAACTATACATGTGGAACCCATCCAACCAAAATCCTTTGAACCACATATAGGGAAAGTTACAAGGCTATTAGAAGATGATTAGGGCTCCTTAGACTTCAAACATACATTCATGGGTCAGTACAAGATCATAATCAAAGACTCTGACCAAGGACAAGAAAAATTGGTCATGTCAACACAAAATTAAAAATATCTTCAAAAGCATCCACCTCAACCACTTTAGATCACAAGACAACAAATTAGACAACAAAATTTGACAAACTTAATCATGAAAAACCACAAAATCCAAAAGCAATGAAAAAAATTTATGGAGAAGGTTCTGGACTTATGAAACAACTTGGCTATAGTGGAAAAGGATGTGGTGCTATAGAACAAGGTATCTGTGTCCCCATCAAACCTAACATACAATAAAAAACTCATGGGCTTGGTTATTTTCCTTTGATAGAAATCACCAAGCCTTCAATCAATATCAACACCATCATCAAAGATTCCTCTAAGTCAACCTTAATATTAGTCCACCTTGAAATGATAGACAATATTGGTTTTGAAAGTTCTCCTTTCCAAGAAATGAAACAACCAAATAAATTTCCACTTAATGTCAATATCATCTCGTACAACACTAATGATTCACCTCCATTAGATTTTACACCCTCCTATAAAGAAGAAAATAAAATCTGGCAATCAAAAGAGTCTTGTGTGGGTATGACATCTTCTACTGAGCAAGAAATTTCTTTTTTTCACACTATAGGAACATAGGTCTTCTACCATTGATCAAGAGGGTCTCTTGTAGAGACTCCTCCAAGGCCACTTGATATCCCTTCCTCCAAGAACTCAAAAGAAATTTTATTCCAAGAATTCATTTTTCATATATCATAGAGTTCATGGTCATGCTACTAATGAATGCAAGGTTTTGTGTAGTAAAATCCAACATCTTAAGGAGTTTGGTGCTCTCCCTTATGTTGGCACACCTAATTCCTCTAATTGATATTGATTTTCACTCTCCCATGCATCTCATCAATCATTTTGGCTCATCCTTGTTCTACACCAAGTGGTGGAAAGGGTTTAGTATTCATTGTCCTTGTATGTCTCTTGTAATTTCTTTTCATCTAGTTGATAACCTTTCAAGAACATATATGAGCAATCTTGGCATGTGGATGGCATACCTTAAGTTCCTTCACATGTGACATACTTCCCTTCTTTATGATGTAGCTTATTAGAAACATATGACTTGGCATAAGACTTTCTAAATAAGATCTCATATCTTCTTCTACTTTAAAGAAATTGCTCACAGTAATGGTGTTAGCAATTGCTTTAAAGTGGGAGCATACATTGACACTCACATTTCATTATGCAAATTTATTTTTCTTGCGATTTCCTCTCTTGGAAACATTAGGTACAATGTTTCCTAGGATGAGACCTTACACTTGTCCTCTCTTGGAAATAAGATGATACCATTTTCACTTATCCTCTCATGGAAGAATTAAGCACAATTTTCCATAAGATGAGACCTTGCATGAACAAAGAAAAATCCCCGTTAACAAAATATTTACATTTAAAATAATTTACAAAAAAAATTCATTGTGGTGACTTATTAAAGTTATCAAGATGTATAACTTTGGTATGGTTTGATCAGGAATCCCAATCTAAGGCATCACTTTCCCCATAGCCACTTGCATGTGTGTGAGTTCATAATCACCCTGAGTGTATGTTTCTCACATTTTTGAACTTCTCACCCAGTGGATATCCAAGAGTTCTGTCACCTCAGAATGAGTATGCATTTTTGGACAAATTACCTAGATCTAATCCACATCGTACTAGACAAACAGTCAAAACTTGAACCACCTTTTTTGTACTTCTCTTCCTTTTAGTTATTTCCATTGCATGATTTTATATTTTGTTTTGGTGCATATCATTCACCTTGTATGTTTCCTCTATTGCTTATGATGGTCTAACTTAGGATCTTGGATTGTGAGGGCTTGTGCAACCTCCTTTGATCTTTTTCATCCTTTTTCATCTACATTGGTATGAGTGGATCCCTCTTGAATGGTTACTTTAGTTTGAGTAGGAAGTAGGTTCATCCTCTCACTAAAGTGAGGGATAAATGTAGTGTAGAAAAATGTAGCTTTCGACATTTTCATGCTCATTTGGGTCTTTCTTGTGGGTGCTCACCTAGTTTTTCCTAGATTTATTGTTGTAATGTGGTCAACACATTCACATTAGGTCTTGGACCCTTGTAAATCAATAAGAACTTTATGATTCCTTGTAAAAGTGTTGTGAGGTGTTGTAACACATCTTCACACTTTTCCAGGACCTTATTATTATAATTCACTTAAATAACATCTTTTTATCATTTACTAAGCCCTATTACTAACTGTTGTAAGGTGTTGTAACAAAATTTCACACTTTTCTAGTCTTTTCATCAATAATTATACCTTTTTTATGCTTTAATTAGCCTCATTTCATGTCTATAGGCCTTACTTAAGTGTCTATTTGAGAATAAAACCAATAAACATCATTTAATACACTTTAAATTGCAACACCCACCTAAAATGCCTAAATGGGACCAAGTTTCCATTAGTGGTGACTTAGTCCCACTTGGCTCATAAATCAAAATAGATTCAAAATACTGGTAGGTTTTTATTTTCTAAGATTTAAGGTTAGCCTGTGATCTTGGTATTTTTTGAAATTAGGGAATAATTGTATATAAATATAGGTTTTCCCTCTTATTTCACCCCCACTCATTCAATCAATAAATCCTCTTAATCATTCATCATTGTTCTCAAGCAAGCTTGGGTTTAGCATTATAAAGTCATCAAGAAGCATTCAAGGGCAGACTATTCATCCATTGTCGCAGAAATTCAAGATCTATCATCATGGAAAGTTTCTAATTCCTTCATTTCATTTTCATGCTTCATTTTATTTCATTTGGTTTAATTACCTAAAAGGGGTTTCACTAAGGAAAACCCCTATTCCCTAACATTCAAAATTTATCTTTCTTTCTTTGTGTGTTTGTAGATTTAGGTACCTTGAAGGCTTTGAGGTGATTTAAGAATAGGTTGAAATTTTTTTGAATGACATCTCCTTGTTGGATAGGTCAAAATCTACACAAAAAGGTCACCTACAATGTCAGAAGTCACAATTTTAGAATCCGACACTTGGAAGAACAAAAAGTGTAAACCGAAACCTTTTGTTTCTACTTTCAGTTTTCTAGAAAAGCCAAATTGGACTAAGTCACCATCAATGGCAGCATATTCCCATTATACATGTTTTTCAAAAAAATTTATAGATTCTGATACCCATTTGGCTAAAAAAGACTTTGGTACATTTTTCTAGATCTAGGACTAAGTCGCCTAGAATGGCCAAAGTGTCCTAATAGGTCAAAATTATAGAATCAACAACATTTCTATTCCTCATCCTAGCCTCTACATATTTCCAAGCGCAAACACTTCCAATTTTACAATTTTCTATTTTGTTTCATAATCATTTCTAGGTCATTCATTATATGTTTGCATACTATACTATGTTTTCAAACACTTTACATTTCTTTAGTTTCCATTCATTAGTCAATATCCTTATATACATTTTAATCATCTTTTCATTTCTTGAGTGAACCATCTAGTTTTTTGGTGTATCTCTACCCTTTTAGCTACAAAACCATAGAAGTGTAAGAGACCCAACATATTCAAAAATTCTATAGTTTAAAATTCATCTTTTATTATCATAATATCTTCCCAATGGGAATGAGAAGAAGGATAAACAAGACCTTCATGATTCTCAATAATTGTACCTTCTTTCGCCAAGATACCTTCATCACTAAAAGGAGAGGTATCGGGAGAAGTGTAATTATGATCATCATGGTTATCTATGTTTTTATTCTCTTCTAACACATCATCCTCAGAATAGGAGAGAGAGGAGGGGTTGTAAGTTTAAGAAAATCATTGAAATTTTCAATCTCTTGTGCTAAGAGACTCTTATAACTAGGGGATGCACTGAATGAATGACTAACATGCCTATTAACTAACTTTTTCTTTGCAAAATTGGAAAAGACCGAAATGAACATTTTTGAAAAGTAATTAGTGAAAAATTAAAATGCAATGTAAGGACTTAAAATGTAATGCAATTTTTAGTTTTCAAGATAGATAATTTTTTTATTACACTATACAATGATGTGAAAATGAAATGCTATAAATGCAAAATGGAATTGAGAAATGCATGAAATTGACTAATTTAAGCTATATTTAATGAAATGCATGTAACAGAAACTCTACCAACTAAAACAAATAGTTAATGGCAGTAAATAGAAAAAAAGGTTTTTAGTGTTATAAAAGGATATTTTAGATATGGTCTTGGACTAATTCGCCCAAGGTGGTGAATGAGTCCTAGTAGTGATTTTTTTCAAAAAAATTAAGAAATTTTAATGGATTTTGATGTTTTTTAGTTTTTATAATGTGTATTCTTAATGCAAATGTAGTTTTTAGATGATTTGCAATGAATTTATATGCAAAAATTCAACCTCTATGCACTTTCACTAATGAAAAAATCTGAAACCAAATGTAAATTTACTAATGCAAAACATAATGCAAGCTATTCCTAGGATGTAAATTCCCTCCAAATAATAAATATGATGCTTTATATGTAGGTTCGCTAGAATGAAAAAATAATTTTTGTACAGGGGGCCTCTCTTCACTTCTAGGGTTTGGGACCTAAAAGGAGAGAGATATAAAAACATTGACATATCACTTAAGAAAAAAACCTTGAGATTCCAATAAAAAAGAGATTCAAATCTGTCAAAGGGGATTTTCCTAGAGGTTGAAAATAGATAAGATGGGATCACCACCAAGTAAAAACTTGGAAAATGTAAGATTTTTGAAAACATGTTGTGGTATGCAAGAAGACTTAAGAATGTAAATAAAATGTGATAGAAAACTATGAGATTGAAAGTGTGCATATGGGAACTGGAGAGAGATGAAATGAATCTTTGGAATCGTGAAGATGGTGTCTTCATTTTGGGTTCACCAAATGTAACATCATGAAAATAATGAAAATTTAAAAGCACACAACAATGCAATCAAACTCTAATTCAATCTAAAGTCAAACAACAAAGATCAAAGGAAATAGCTAAAACATACAAAAATCTCTCCAAAAATCAATGTAACTCCACGGATAAACCTCTGTTGTCCTTCTCCATTTCACCGTGATGGTATTCTTTCCCTTAAATCTTTAGTGTTCATGCAAGTATAGCCATGATAGATGTGATTATAGAAAAATATCAAATATTAAAAAAGTACGTCCAAAAGTCATATGATTTTGGGAGGGGTAAAATGATGAAAGATAGATCAATTTATAGAAAATTGATCATTCGAATGATAGGCTAGGATTGAAAGTTCAACGGATGATTGAGATCAAAGGATTCGACATGCATTATGATAACTATTAGTACTGACATGAGTGATAAAAACTAAGAATAGAGATAAAGATTAAATTATGATTTAATCTTCAAGTTTGGTATTCGAAAATAGAAGAATAATATTTGCATGACAAAGATAAAGATAGATTAAAAGCAACGTTCTATTCGAATGCACACACAAAATTTAATTAATTAATTAAATATATTTACTTAATAAGCATGTACACACATACGAGTTAGAACTAGATAATTGACTAATTATGACAAAGATTTTATTTACAAAAGATACCCAGACATTAAATCAAGAGAGAACTGTCCAATTTAAATAAATCTTCAGTGAAGTGGGAATGAATAATTAGATAACTTAAACATTTATCTAAATATAGAGGAATGTTTTAAAAATAGACCTTTATGAATTAAATGATTTATTTAATTCAAGATTCAACATTTAGAGATTAATTAAATAAATAAAAGTAAAGAAAAGGTTAAATGAATAATTAAATAATTAAAGTATTTATTTAATTATAGTTGAAAGTATGGTAAAGTTAAATGAAACAAGAATTTATTTAATTTAAGAAGAGGGGTAAAGTTAATTAATGATGCAATTAAATAAAGAGCATTTATTTAATTAATCATGATAGAATAAAGATAATATGAATTAATTAAATAATTTAGATTATTTAATTAATAGTTGAATAAATGTTAAATTGAATTAATTAAATAATTAATTTTATTTAATTAATAGAGAAATAAAGGATTTTAGAGAATAATTAAACAATTACCATTATTTAATCATGGCCATGAAAATATGAATTATAAAGAAATTGAAGTCACAGGCTTAGACCAAGTTTCAGTGTTTACATATGGATCAAAACACACGATAGCTATGATAGGTTCGATCACTCTTCCATTAAAAATTAGACAAAAAAAAATAGATTTATCATTCTTCATCATCCCAATGTCGGATCAATTTCAAGTAAAGTTAGGCTATCCATGGCTATACTCCATGTACATTCCATTTGGTCGATCATCCACAAGTGTTTGAAATTTCCATTTGATAACCAAAAATTTTATGGTGCATCATAGTGGATTTAATCCTTCATCTTCCTGAGGAAAATTTTCAATGGATTTCTTTTGGCCTAAACTTGTAGAACCTATAAAACCTCACATGAAGATTTCATTTTCAAATCTTTCCAAAAGTTCAAAGAAAAATGTATAACACAGTTATCCCTTGCCAATATCATCCCTAAAACTAAAAGATCCATAGTCATTCCTTCCACTCCAAAATTTTTGGATGAACCTATGCTTGAACCAAAAGAGATAAAATATGATGTTATTCTACCACCTATATCCTACAAGAGACCAAGAGATAACCATATAGTTCCCTTTGTGCCTCCTAAAATCAAAGAATTTATAAGTCTAAAGAGAAAATTGTTTCACAACTTACCAAGGTCCTTTTTGTTCCTCCCCTATGGGAAGAAAATAGATTGATCATTGACAAACCCACTTATACACCATCACAACTTGAAAACCATGCAATAAGGAACAAAAATGCTTAAGAGCATAGGAATAGACATCATGCCATTTCTCATCAGGTAAAAGAAATGAACAAATCAACTCAAACAAAATCATGATGATTATCCACCTTTTCCACAACCTAAAACTTTTGCACCACAACAAAAAAAGAACATACAATCGACATTGTCATTAAGCCTCATTTTGCAATTAACTTGGATGATGATGATGAGATTTATAAAATTGATGAAGAAGTTCACATTGAATTGAATTTTAATTTTCCCACTTCTATAAAATTAAATGGATGTAACCATGATGATCCTCCTAAAAAGAGTGAATCACCATGTGTTGAACCTAGTGATTTTCCTAGTATGGCACTTGTCATTGCCCCTTTAGGTAGTTATCCACCTTCCACATATGATGAATAGGACTGGGATGTAGATAAAATGGTATATGTTGGTTCACATGTGACACACTGTCTTTGTTTTCTTTCTATGTTCTTTGTGATAGCATGTATGTAATGTGATTCCCTATAGATCATGCTTCTTGGTGTGTCTTTATGTTTGTGAATTTTCTTTGGATGACCCTTGTTACTCTATTGGTGCAAGGATACAAAGGAAGTGAATCTATCATGAAATTAGTCTATTTGTATCTCCATTCTTCTATCTATCATGAATATTCTCTTTTCATTTTTTTTTATGTTTTCCTTTTAGGGATGATTCAAGGTGCTGAGATACCTAAATCTATTTCATGTTGACCCAAAAACATTTTCTTTGTTTTCATAGAACTTTATGTGTCATTCCTCCTTTGTGTTCATTTTTCCATGAAAAATTTGGGGAATGATGATAGTTCCAAGCTCTATTATATCACTATAGAAAAGACATGCATTGACCCTAAATCTATAGATCCCTTATGTGTTATACTTTTGGATTGCATGTGGGGGTAACCTCCTTTCTCATGACATATCTTTATTCAAAAACATATGATCAGAATAGGGCTTTCCAAATAATCTCTCATGGCCCTTTTTTTATCAAAGGACATTTATCATTTCTACTTTAAAGTAATTTCTCATAGCATGGTGTTTAGAAATTTCTTTAAAGGGGTCCATACATTGGCAATATTTCATTTTGGCATTGACTTTTTAGCTTCACTTTTGTTCATAGAGGTTGGAGTTAGTGTAGCATTGGCTCAACACATTGATCATTTTGTGGCATCTTATCAAATTTATCAAGGAGTATAACTTTTGGTATGGTTGACATATGGGAGACCTATAGACCTGGTGTGACCTTCCCATTTTCCATCCCTTTATTTTATTTTATGGGTACATACCTTGTAGACCTAGTGTGTGTTTCTCAATTTTCCTTTGGGGCTCACCTACTGTATAATGGACAACACAAGCCCTTGTGAGCATATTTTATGGATGTGGCATTACAAATCTTTCTAGTCCATCCTTTTTCCTTTTTCCTTTTTGTATTGGCTTTGACATTGTATGTTTGTTTATCTTGTCTTGCTACATGCATATTATACATCTTGTGTGTCCCATTGTCCTTATGTTGGTTTCTCATTGGATCTTTAATTTTTGGGGCTTGATCATCCTCCTTGATATTTTTCATCCTATCTTTCTAAAATTTATACACTTGGATCTCTCTTGACACATATTTTTCTACTTTAGTGTGATTCAAAGTGTAATTTCGTACTCTCACTATAGTGGGGGCTAAATGTAGTGTAGGAAATTGTATACCCTTACAATTTCATACTTTATTGGGTCCATTAATTTATTAGACTTAATTAAGCTTATAATTTTCTTGATTATTCATTCCAATGACCTTTTTTTACCATTTTCCAAAAGGGAAAATAACATTTAATTAATGCAACTACTATTTTAATCACCTACAATGTGAATATCCTAGACTTTTAGGCCAAGACCCATTCACCCAAGGGTGAATGGGTGAATGGGTTACCTTTAAGTCATAAGACCTATTTTTAAGTATGTTTTTGGTGATATTTTATTGATTCAAATTGAATATACAATTGTTAGCTTTCAGAATCTACTTTTTTGGAAATTATATAAACACCTATAAATATATAGTATTTTTATCAATTCAAGACTAACATACTTTACGAGATCAATTTAAATGTAAATATTATTATCAAGAGCATTCAAGAGCAGATCTATCAATATTTTTTTGCAAAAAATCAAGATCCTAACATCGTGTTCAAGCTTATGTGTGCTCATTTCATCTTGGGAAGGCTAATATGCATTGTTGATCCAGAAAAATCCAAGCAATTTCAAGTGTCCAAACCGATCAAGAAAAGAAAGATCAAGTTACTTGGAGTGCTGCCTTTATCTCTAGTCCTCTAAGGGAGGCCATTGAAGGTTTGGTGAGTTGTAGCAAGCAAGTGTTCATTAATAATTTCCTTCTCCATTCTCATTATCCTTTTATCAAGGTTTTAGTACCAAACTTGGGGTTTGACTAAGGAAAAACCCCATTCAAGCAAGACAATTTTTCCCTCTCTTTGTGTATGTGTAAATTATAGGTTGAAGAAGTATTGAAGATCTTGAAGAGCCATTTTTGATGGTTGCATACTTTGATATCATTGTTGTCAAGCCATGAAAATTAGATTTAGATTTTATTTATGATTTTCAAAAGTGGAACCTATGTAAAAAAAAAAGCTAAAAACCATCATCAAATGACTACCAAATGTATTTTTAGAAGCCCTAACTAGGACCCATATGGGATAGGAAAAACTTGTGCTTTAGCAGAGCTCACAACCAACTTTTGGTGACTAGTACATGTCTCCTAACCCTTTTTATATTTTTGTGCAAATCGTGATTTTAGTTTTTATACTTTCAAGAATTTTAATTCCATGCATTATCTCTTATAATTCATTTATTTTGAGCATTGTATATCTTATTAGTTTGTTTTCAAAATTTTCCATTGTCTTAAGGACTAAAATATGAGTTTGATTGACTCACCATTGAGGTTGAAAGTCAATCTTTATACCTTGTTATAACTTTTTCTATAATAAATTTCCCTTTGCCAAATTTGTTGCCAAAAAAAAAAAGATTCCTCTTTTTTTGCAAATTTGTTAACCATTATGAAGAATTTCAACATGATCCCCCTTATAACACTAGCTAGACCCCCCTTTGCTAGTTGATTAGACCAAAAAATTAATGTTTTCAATGATAGTTGATTAGATTTGTACAAATTATTAACCTTAAAGATTACATGCAATTGTCAAATGCTATCTTATCAAAGAAAACAAAAAGTACAAGCAAGAGAATACTAAGTCAAGGGGAAAATAGTGCAAGTGCTAAAGATGGTAGATTGTAAATTCCTTATTGATTTGGGCATACAAGAGGTTTGATCAAATCATGTATGTGACCAAATTTTAGATAGAAAGATTAAGGCTACAATACATAGAGTTGAAGAAAACTCTAAACTCACCAAAATATCCCTTTTCACAATGGCCTCTATTGCAGGGTGATATCTTGCATTTGAAACATCTATATTTTCTCTATTTGAACTCCTAAATCATTTATTTGTTGCACACAAATTATTTCTTTGTTGCATTTTTCTAGCCTCATCAACCTAAGTACAGTTAAGTAGAGTGAGTAGATTAATTATTCACATTAACAAACATTAGGATCTGAATCCCCTCCAACACTTCCTACAACCTATCAATTTGTGTTGGCAAAAACATATTTTTTGTTTAAGACGATGAAATGGACAAACATCACCATTTCATTCCATTCAATCCCAATGTATATGAGGGTGAAAACTTTCCTATTATTCTTATACTAGAGCTCCACGGTGATGAAAATGTTGTCTCCCACTATGTTGACTCATGTGTATTCATTGAGGTTCTCCATAGCTGCTTCCACCCTAGCTAGGTACACTAGCTTGATCAAATACTCTGCAACTCTAGTGTTCCATTATAGCTTTTTGATTGTGTCGACCATGTTGTATAGGAATTGTTCCATGAGCATGGAGCTATGAAAATGCACTTACGATGACTCCCTATTCTATGTCACTCTCGATGAGGAACATGTCCTTATGTTGGTCTTCTACAAGTTGCCTAATCAAGCTACACTCTTTTCTCTCAATTCTAATAAAATTACTCTTCAAAGTGGCGTCGCTCAAAGTGCTCAACATCCTGAGACTTTAAAATTGGTATGTGGAAATAGAGGAAATTCCTCCAAATTTATAGAAAATAAATGTCATGATAGAGAGGTGAATTTTGGAAATTCCTTGGGAGAAATTAGCAATTGCTCAGGAAATAAATAAGTACAATGATTGATATGATGGGATTTTCCCAAACTCCTAGTTGGATGAGCTTTGGTGTCAAGTGGTGTCCTAGACTAGGGTATTGGTTGCCATAGTCCTAGAAATTGGCTTTCAAATTATTACCACCTCTAGTGTAATCCTTTTGTGTTTTAAAAGTGATTCCTAGTTAGCCTAGGTTTATAAAATTAATTGGGATGCATATATAAACAAGTTTTCCCTTTCATTTTGACAATTATAAATGAATGGTGAACTACTAGCAATTATTATGAATTATTATGCTCAAATTGTGAAGATACATTTGACTTATTCTATAAATGGTTGCTAAAACTCTCTATTGTGTTATGTGGACTAAGGCTTACAATAGGTATTTAATACAATCCATCCATTCTTTATCAACTCTTTGTGGCAACCTATGGTGTGACATCACATCAGCAAGAGTTCCATGCCTATCCTAAGTTTGTCTTATGCTATTCATTTATTGTAGTCATTGTTATTTACTTTTTATTTTCCTCTACAATGGAGCACAATTTATACTACCATTAGCACTTATATTGTGGCTGTGGGAACACCAATAGATGGGTTTAATTGAGAAAACTATGCAAGACAACCTTTCTCATCTATTCGTGTGTACAAGTTCAGATTTGAAACTTTGTTAGAGACAGGTTTTAGAAGAAGACAAATCAACCTCTACTAGAGTGATTTAGTTGTTGAACATCCCAAAACGTTTAGACTAGGGCACTCAGCACCACTTTCCCTACATTTTAGGCTTAACTTTCAACCACAAGTGCATCTTTGTCTGCATTTCTCAAATATGTACCCATTTATGCAATTTTTAGTTTTTGTCCATGTAATCAAACATATTTTTAGATTCAGGGTTTATGTCAACTAGTTTAATTAAATCACACCATAAATTTTCTCTCTTTACAATAGAATAGCATAGCTTAGGGAGATTGACTCTCCTTTGAGTTAATTAGCCAATAATAAAAGTGTAGCTGGTTTGTGTTCTAATTTTAAGCAAAGGGAAAGCTAGATCTAGACTAGTTTTCTTGTTTAGATCTAGTATCACTTTTCCCACCTTATATTTTGAACTAGATTTGAGGGTTTCTCATTTATTAAGTTGGTCTTTTATATATGCCTTACTAGTATTCCTTACTGCCATGGCTACAAAGTTGAGGTAGTCCATCAAGAACTCCACAATTTATGTGGCAATTTACACCAATGTTATAGCAAGTGAATAAGAAAATGAAGAATAGATTTGTCAAGATTAACATAAAACTAATAGATTTCTATCAAAATAAAAACTATTAATAGGATGAAGTTTTTTTCTATGATTATATCAATAAATTTGCTATAATCATTATGACTGTTCCATTTTTTATTTTTGTGTTTTCGTTTTGTTGTAAATGGTTATTATTACAAAATATTATTTTATAAATGGTATATTGTTGATTAGAATCATTTGATAATGAGAGTTCAACAATTTTGAGGTACATTACCCATGAATGCTGCTTATATTTTCCGTGGACTTTATTTTTTTCTCACAATTGAAGCATCATGCTTCCATACTTTACCAAGCAACCAAGACTAAAGACCGAACCACGTCAATGAACCATTGAAAAGCATGGAATACATTTATCGGAAACTACTGCCGAATGTAAAGTATACTGCTAGAGAAAAAGCAAAGAGTAAAAATAGGATCGGTTTCAAGAGCACTGGGATTTGCCAAATACTTGTGCCATTGTCATCAGAAGTAGTAGCATGGCAGCCATGGAACCCGCGACGTGCCACGGCTTGGAAAAATAAGCTCTCACGAATTCACTCCACAGAATCTTGTACTTTCTTCTCGTGTACTTATGCAATCCTATTTTGACGTCATCAATTACTTTGCAGCTCGAGAAAGGGGCAATTCCTTTGGTGAAAGAGTTGAAATGGTGTGCCACTTCTTGGTTGCTTTCAAGGAAGTTGTGAATCACCTCTCCCTTCCTTAGAACAGCAACGTCCTCCTCGCTCTCTATCAGCTCATTCATAAATAGAGCAAACTGTGTCAGTGGTCTGGGAGCGTATGCTTGTGAACTCACTTCCATTGCAATAAAGTTTCTCATGACTGAAATTGTCTCCGGAGTTACCGTCACTTCTGGTAAGTAAAGCGTTGATGTTTTCTCATCAAATCTTATAAAGCAAAGTGCTGAAAGTCCTTTATCAGTTTCTCCTATATCTTCCTGTTTCACTGCGTAGATCTTCACTCCTCTGCAAGTCAGTTCCACTGCTGTTGGCAGCTTTTGAAGGAGTATCCTGTTCAATTCGCTAGAATTCGTCACGTCTGAAATTTGATGGCCACCCCTACCTGTTATATAAAATTTTGTGACAGCTTCATCATTTAAATATCTTTCATTAAAAATATAAATTATCAAAAAAATTTAATTTACGATTTTTAATTTTAAAAAAATTCTATATTAAATTTTTTTTAATGATTTTTATTAATTGTACATATTAAATATGAAAAATTTAATAAATTTCTATTTTTAAAATAATGCAAGTAACTTGTTTATTTTTTAAAATATATTATTTGTATCATATAAATTAATTAAGTATTTTTTATAGGAATCACAATTGTTAAAAATACGAATAAACAATAAAAAAAATAATAATCTAGTATAAAATTTTAATATATAATTTTCTTATATTTAAACAAAAAAAAAAATCGAATAGAAGAACTATATTTTTTTTAATTTTTAAAGTGAGATGAAAAATTAAAAATAACACATAGACTCAAGGAAGAAGTGAATAAACAAGAAAATATTATAATTGAAAGCTCCCCAATCACCTTAAAACACACAAATATTGTAACTTTTTTTTTTTTTTTAAATGAAAATTCTTGTTATGTTATTAGTCATATGGATATCTTATATATATATTAATAAAATAACATAAAATTAAAAAATATATAATTATTAATAAATCTAAAAATCTTAAATTTACTCTTACAATTAATTAATGAAGTTTCTAAATTCATATTAAAATAAATCTTATAAAAATATTCTAAAAGTTAAAAAACAATTATGTTCTATTTTGAAAAGATTTTGAATTAATATATATATTTTATAATAAATATTATAAATCATATATATTAATATAAAACAATGATATCTATTAATAAAAATGTCAAAATTTTAAATTTATTATTAAAAATATTTTAATTTAAAATATTATATATATGATTATAGAAGTCAATTTATATCATATTTAATATACTATTTAAAATAAAAAAAAACACTGCCAAATACCATCAAATTCCAGACCTGAAATTCGTATTTGAAGAAAGAGAGGGCAAACACAACTTACACCAACGTTTACAAGTGGCCTTCACTGATTGAACACCTTTCTCAAAGCATATCTGCATGCAATGGGGAGACGGAGCTTTCAGTGGTCTCGCTTCTTGAGTTAAGTAGCGGTCAGCATGGCCAACCATGCCCAGGTAGAGTGCTTCTAGTAAATGTTCACAACAATCGCTGAAAGGATATTTAAGCGACCACATAAAAACAGTGTGTCTGACCGCACCCTTCAGCACCACTCCTGTTAAATTGTCCAAGTTTCCTTTTGGGTCATCAGAGACCATCTGCAAAACCCAAAAAGGTATTTGATTTTCAAATAAAAATATATCATCTATAAGCTTTCCAGTCGTAGGATTTTGAAAAGCGGCATCAAAAACTGGATCATACTTCCAGGAAAATTTATGCACTTCTTCCTCGTACACCTTCTTTCCTGACGAACAATTTTTTAGATAATTAACTAGAAGTTCAAAAATAAAGCAAGCATCTCTAGTGACCATCCACGCTAACTCGGTGGTAGTAATTGAGGCAATAGGTTCACCATAGAACTTCCATAGCTTCTCTTCTTTGTTCTCTATGATCTCCTGAACGATTGACTCGATAGAAGCGCTCGGATCCTTTCTCTGCTTCCTCACTTCCATCCTTCGAAGTGCCTCAGATTTGAATATCTCCATCTCTTTCAGCCCCTCTTTCCCATAATGAAAAAGGCCGATGGAAACAAGATATGGACTGTAAGAACTGTCACTTGAGTCTCGCAGGGGCCTTGGCACGCGGACGATCTGAGCCGAGCTTACGTCAGAGCTTCTACTACCGCAACCCTGAGGATTACTCGAATTAGGCTCTTCTAGTTCAATTATAGAGCTGCTACTAATGCAACCCTGAGGGTTGCTCGAATTGTCCTCTCCTATTTCTCTACTGGCCATCTAGATTTATTTCCTTAATTCCCTCTACAATCAACAGCACAACGAGCTTGTAATATGTTTGCTTCAAAACAAGGGCACCCCTAAACATTTATATCCGTCAGTGTCACTAATTAGTAATTACCATCAAAGTTAACTCAATCCTTCCGAGCTTATGCGAAACCTACATCAGTGAATCCTTCTACGTCTTTATACATATTTTCTAGCGTAAACTGAAAAAATAAATAAAATCAACAAAAAATGCTTATGTAGAGCACCTTTCGTCAATAAGAATAATGGTACTATGGGGATGTTGGCCTTAACCATTCTGTAAAGATCGTAGCTAAATTGAAACGACGTTCTGAATTACATTTGTAGGATTTGTAAAAATGTATTTTAATCCATTGAAGTACGTTTATATCTATCACCGACGGTAGGTATTATGGAAAGGACAATTATACTTTTCCCTGCAACTGCCTCGATGGATGGGGCAAAGGCTATCCAACCCCTTATAATGCAGTCTAATATTCTTTTGTACTTGAAGGGATAGATTTGAGCTATCCAACTCGTGACATTATGTTTTGTATCTTGGTTTTGTATATCTGATAGGATGGAGACTTGAATTAGAAAGTAGATAGTGACTTGATGGAAAGCATTGTATGTTGGAGTAAAATTCAGAAGATTTATCGCGCTTGGTCTTTTCACTCCATGTCCAGTGTGCTACCCACTCTAGTCTTTCGAGAGTGAGCTGTTCGACCCGCCTCTTGTCAGAATGGATTCAAACAGCTATGCAAGAAACGGTTTGCATTTTTCGTGTGGTGGACTATTTATAATTTTTTTATAATTTTTTTTTGAATTTTTTTTTTTGTTAAATTTTTATTAGTCATATTTATCATTTTGAAAAATTGTCATGTACATCATGCATAAGATGACCCAAACTTACCAATTTTTGAATTTTTATAAATTAAAAAGAATTTTCTAAGTATGTTTTTGTGCAATTCATTTTACCAAAAAGTATTTTAATAGTAAAAAAACCCTGATATTTCAAGTTTTTGGACCAATTTCAACATAAATTAATTGAAAATATAAAAAATAATTCAATTGTAAAATAAATACATATTTGGAATCTGCATTGTCTCATCTATAATGGGTTTTAATTTCACCAAAAAAATTCTGCAAAAAAAGTCTTTAGGCATATGTCCAAAGTCACCACTTTTCTGTGACATTGTAAGGACCTACTTGCAAGTCAAACCAAGTTGAACGGCTAGGTTTGGATCCCTAAGGCTTTTCTTGAACCAAGAAACAAGTCAAAACCCTGACCACAATCCAAGCACAAATTCAAATTTTTAGAGACAGGATCCTGTTTCCTAATATTAAATGTTTGGACCATTGACCTAGAAATGGGACCCCATTTTTGTTTTTACCCTTTTTTTAATTTTACTGGAAAACTCTTACTGCAAATTTTGCAACTTCACATGTATGGCTAACTATGACAATTTAAGCTAGTTTCTATCAAATTTTGTCTTTATAGGTTTTCAACTTGCAATTTGGGTTGAATTTTTAAAAGAAGGCATCATGTAAACAATTTTTAAGTGGAGTTGTGTTAGTTTACTACTCGTTTGGAGGAACAAAAGAGGAAGAATTTTGTCTTTACAGGTCTTCAACTTGCAATTTGGATTGAATTTTTGAAATGAGGCATCATATAAATAGTTTTTTAAGTGGAATTGTGTTAGTTTTCTACTCGTTTGGAGGAAAAAAGAGGGAGGCTTTTGTCTTTATAGGTCTTTAACTTATAGTTTGGATTGAATTTTTGGAAGGCTTTCACTATTGAGATTCATTTGTGCTTGAGAATTTTATAATCATGGGTTCACAAGCTCATAATAAGAGAAAAGTGTGAATTCGAGATTCACCATGCTCCCTTCAAGTTTTGATTTTTGGCTAAGTACCACCCATGCCTTCAACGAATTCATCAACCCCTTTTTGGTTGTCGCCACAGCTTGTGCCACATGTCCACACATTGCTCTCCAAAGGTATTTCCTCCTTACTCTTCTATCGGCCCTCGCTCATGTGCCATGTGGCTCCCATTCACATAAGTATTTGGTCGGTTTCGCAAGCAGCGTCTGCAGTAAAAATTTTGCTACGTTTCCTCTTTGTCCAAGCTTTCAACAAAGGAAGTAAATATCGATCGTTGGCAGCAAAATGTTGTCACACATCTCTTTGGCGCACACTTCTTCAATGCAGAGGATGATGTTCACTACAAGCTACGAGATGCTACCACCTTTTCTAACTGCCTATCCTAAAGGGGCGACACTTGTCTACACAAGACTTTGCTGAACCACTGCCATCATTCATAGGGGATGCACTTGAATGGAGGGAGACCAAATGCTGTGTCTCAAATATTTTCTATTACAATAGCTGAGGGAAATCATTGCCTCGACATCCTTACTCTGATTCTAAATCTTTTTGGTTGCTGCTTGCCAAGTGGTGGAGGGCTTGCTATAAATACTGCTCTTTGCTTCAGGAGAGGGGTTCCCATTTCTACGGTTCATTCTAAGGGTTCAAATATTTTAGGTTACAAGTTTGGAGATCATATGCTATTTTCACCAGTTTTAGAATCATAGGATTTTTGGAGAGACCAGGTCTTTGTATTGTTTATATTATTGCAAGATCCCATAGACTGTGCCACTGTTCTGCCTCTCTATGTCTTATGCCATGGATAAACTCTATGTTGTGCCATTATTGTTTGAATGGTTTATTTTTAGTACTTCTATAATTTGAATGCAAATTTGCTAGTTTAGATCATGTCTTTTAACACTTCTTTTCAGTAAAAGTTTGTGATTATTATTTTTTCATTGAATGAGTTGTTCATACTGCAATCATTACTTTCTGTTATTCTGGAATAGGGTAAATTGCTAAGCAAGCCCTTAGACTATATCCAAAAGATAGGTTTATTGTTCCTTTCATATAAATTCTGGCGTATCCCCTTAGTTAGATTCTTTATTTTATATCTACTTTCATTTCCCATTCCAAAACCCCATTCACAGAAGAAGTTGGCTTCTTTAAAAATTTGAAGGTCACTCAGTTTAGCACAATAGGTCCCCCATAAACTTAGTTTCCCACAAAGGGCTATTAACTTTCCAATTTTTGGCATCAACAGTTTTTTCTTTTTCTTGGCACACTTGGTGAGACCGAGCTTAATGAATCAAATTTTCAGAAGGGTGTATGAGCCATCGACCTATTACTAGGTCCCAAACAACAAATAATCCTAGTTTATTAGTACCACCATTAGGGACAATACATCATGTGACCCAATTAGTAAACATTTTTCTTCCTCCTCTCTTTTTGCTAGCCATGTTGCATGCCACTAACAAAAATTATGTGGCATGGGGTGTCCAAAGCCCTCTTGTTGCACCAATAGTGCCCATCATTTGGGCTACCATCTTGGTTTCCACCCTAAAGGCTATACCTAAATTCACCAAAGATGGCTCGAGAACAACGTCCAAACATTTGTAAGATATTATGGATGTATGCCTGGTACATGGGGTTATAGCCCAAAATGTGGTGTTAAGGCTACTTGCCACCTCTTTTAGGGACAATGCATTGGATTGGTACCGCACATTACAAGCAAATACTATCAGTACCTAGGATGAGATCGAGGAGCCTTTCTATTAGAGGTTTTCAAATGAAGGAGGCAGATCATCACTATATTATCATATGGCAGTCATAAAGTGTTCCCCACATGAAGCCATGACTGACTTCAATGCTTGGTTTCATACAAGCTGGCAGAGGATTCAGGTTGATATCTACCCACCACCTGATGCGCCATTCATTTTCTAACTCAAGGCCATCAATCCTGACATCTCAATGATGATATAGTCTCTAGGAAGAACCACAGTGTCAGGCGCATATACCATTGCTGTCAATGCAGAGAACAATTTGATAGACGCTGGGAAATTGCCTCCTTGGCCCATCATTCCTATATTCCCTGAAATATCAGTTCTTACTCAAGAGATGCCTTCTACCAGTGCGTTGACTCCTCCCCAATCCGTATACATATATCTGAGCACACCACAAAATATTGCCTCTACATTTGGCTCTTCAATGGAGGAGATAAGCGAATTCAAGGAAATGTTGCAAACTATTATCAAAGAGATAACTATCATCAAGCACAACTAGGTCGTACCTCTAAAGCTTGCCTATCAAAATTATCAAGGCGAAAGATTCTCTTACCAACAAAACTAGTTCCAAGGAGGCACTCACACAAATCCACAAGCGCAAATGACAAATCAAATGGTACTGGTACCTTCACTACAGAATGCTAGCTTAAGCTCGAGCAGAGAGTTGACTGGAGGATAAAACAACTTAGCAGATGACACCAATCCCTGGTGTTTCCCTTGCGGTGATTCACATATGCCCTAAAATTTCCTATGTTGCAACCTACAACAAAAGGTGGTGGAGCAACGCAGCCAAGCCACAACATTATACCTCAGAAGCTATGTGTATACCTCTTTGCAAATGGACAATGTGGTGCTCACCACACAAACGCAAGGGATGTCACTAGAGCAAGAAGCCAACATCACTTCGGACCACACACTCTTCTCATGGATGGAAGAAGTAGTGTTTTCCAATGATACATCCACATCTAAAACACCACAAGTATAATCTGACTACAACACTCGCTCAGAAAAGAGATTTATGGGTGAGCTAGTTATCCTACAACTAGTCAATCTGCAACCTAAAGGTACTCCTAGCCAGATACCTACTACCTCCACAGCTATGTTGCAATATCAGCCACCAAAGGAAATTGTTATAAAAAAAGAAAAGGAGCAGAAACCTTTGAATCTACCACCATTCAATGTGGTGGAACAATTGAAAAAATCATCCACTAATGTCTTTGTGGGATATTCTGGCCATCCCGGAATAGAAGACACTACTACAAAAGTCTCTCTGAGAGGATGTAAGTGCAATGCCAACAAAAAAATAGCCCACAACAAAAGTTGTTGATCAACCATCTCCTACCAAAGTTCTTACAAACATCATGGCGGAAGCCCCTACTGAAAGAAGAGATAAGCCAAAGCCTCAACCCTTCTTAACTCTCATTGTAGGGGAGAAATTATTACACAATGCCATGATTGATTCCAGTGTTGGCACCATAGTTATGCCTAAATAGATGGCTAAAGCCTTAGGACTCAATTATGAACCCTTAAAAAAAGGAGTGATGCAACTTGATGGAAACAGAGTTAAAATCATAGGTGTCATCAAAGCACTCCCCTTGACTTTATTTCCTCAAGCCCTACTCTATTTCCTTGCCCTAGTATCATAGTTCCACAAGACACTGATCATAGATGTACCCCTATGTTCAGCCTCTGTCTATCCCGAGAATTTACTTCAAAGGAGGGTAGATATCTATCCCTAGATTGGTCACATTGGATCCTTAGAACCAAGCATGGTCGAAGATGAAGATGGAATCTGAAGCTTTACACTTGAAACATGTAGCCAATGAAGCCATGATCAATTTTGAAGTTGTGCATACCATTATTGCCAAGCAAGAGATGTACTGCGCTAAACAACTAGAAGGTGAAAAAGCAACCGAAGACCAGAACGATCAAGAAGATGTTCTCCTAAGCGAATATATAGATACCAACCGCTTTGACAACTACCATGCTACCGGGTTGGGCACCTATGTCATCTACGATGAAGATCAAGTGCTCCCAAAAATTGTCAAAGAATCTGAAGGTGATCAAGCCTCAGAACTATGGACGATGCATTTTGACAGAGCAAGATGCAAGAATGGTGCAGGAGCTGAGATATGTTTAATATCCCCATAGAATGAAAAGACACTAAGGTCTTTTTGCTTCTAGTTTACTTGCTCAAACAATGAAGCTAAATACAAAGGACTAGTGCAAGGTATCAACCTCACAAAATGGATGGGAATTAAGCAATTGATGGTGTTCAAAGATTCTGAACTAGTAGTCAATCAAGTCTGAGGTATCTCTGCAACCAAGAATGTTGGCATGCAATCCTACAGACGTCAAGTTTGGGACCTGATTGAGGGTTTTGAAGACTTCAACATTCACATGGTGCCCCGAGAATAAAATGTAGATGCGGATCACATGGCATTAATCAAATCTCAGTTTGATCCTACTTGTGAACTCATTCACAACAAACACTTTGTACAAGTAATAGTTTGACTAGCAATTCCAGACAATAACCAAAGCTGGCAAGTTTTTGACAGTGATGAACACATTGGCTCGTTCATCTAGCAGTCAGGTGAATTTTTTGACCATCTCCAATCGAAGATTGTCGAAGCCTATGAAGGATAGATCATCTAGCTGAAATAAAACAAGCTTCCGAAAGGATTGGTCACACTCAAAAAAAAAATTTGATTGGGACAATGCAAGAAATGACAAACAAAAGTTTATAGCAAAAAAAGCTGATTGTGTAACACCCCGCCACACAACCCTAGGGGAAATTGCAATTTACAACACAAATGAACTAATTTTTTTTTTGTTTAAGAACAATTAACAAGCAAGTTCACTAACCATTGCCAACCAATCCCCTAAGGTTACGAGACTGAGTTACTTAAACCCAAACAAGATACATGAATTAAAACCATAACATTTAATTACTTAACAATTTAGGTTCACATACATTCCATACATAATAATTTACATCAAGAATATGAGATACCACTTGATTCCAATAATATAGTTACAACATTGATTACAACACTTATTCCCCGAAATGAGATAAATCCCAAAGCATGATTACATATTACAAAATCCACCTTGATAACAATTGAGGGGTAATAAAATACAAGATCAACTGAATGAAGTAAGCATGGAAGAAACTGGATCCCACGAGCTCTCCAACTGGAAATCTCATCCACACGAACAAGAAGACAACCCAACAGATTAAGGTGCACATTCCACCCAACCATGTGATACTCGAAGGCTCACCCCCGTGCTAGGAGATAGTAACTAGGAATTCCTAAACAAGACCATCAACCTCTAGACACAGGTTAATACATGACTGAACTGAAAAGGATACAAGTGCAACATCACTTAACACAAAGGTTACAATGCTTCCAGAGAACAAGGATCATTTACGCAGTACAACAAACTGACTTCTAGTTGACATAGAGAGAGTGTCACATGACATTTGCTATGAGTTACCCTGGCTCAACTGTCTTAGGCAACTGAACCCACATCTTGGGCTATCCGGGCTCAACTCTACCAGCCACCGGACCCTCATACCAACTGCGCTTCTCATCTCATCTCAAACCTTAAAAGCGAATGAGTTATGAGAGAGGCATTAATTATCTTAATTAGTTTGAGAGTTTTTCATTAGTTCTTTTTAAGTTATCACTTACTTAAACCCATATGTGAGTTACCCTGGCACCCCTTTGTGTGCCAGACCCCCACAAAGAGCCACTCTCCTATCGACAACACACATGGTACATAACCTCAATCCAAAGGGTAAACCAGATAAAATGACCTCTCCAATACAAGGAGGCAACAGACAAAAGAAACTCACTCCAAACACTAGAGGAAGCCAAGGTCAAAACCCTCTCCAAACACTGGAGGCATCAAGGTCAAAACCCTCTCCCAACACTGGAGGAAACCAAAATACAAAACCCACTCCTTCCAAAGGAGGCACAAACCACATAACTCTCTCCTAATCCCAAGGAGGCACAAACCATCCCCGTTCGTGAAAATCGGGTACACAACATAATACGCACTACCCAATGAAATACAAATGGTTGACATCGTAATACGACAACCCCTATCCTCTAGGAACCTCCGAAGACTTACATAAACAAATCACCCCATTTTCCCAACACAACAATGAGAGAAAGCACAAAACGAAAAACACTTTTGGCAATTAAATAACCTACCTTAGGATTTCCTAAATCCAAACAACACAAAGTTATATTGCACGTAACCATAAAAATAATTAGCTTTATTGCAAACACTCAAGAGTAAATAGATTACATGAATAACATTGAGGAATTTAAATCTCATCATTTAATTCCATGCTTTCCCAATTGTACATAATAATCAAAATAAAATTTCTAAATAAAGATATTTGATTATAAAATCAACTTTTAAAAATAAATCATTTGATTATAAAAAAAGAAACATTTTAAATAAACATTAAATTATCTAATAATCACTTTTTTTGCCTCTACTAACCTAACCAAAAATCGTCTTAAGATAATCTATATTTAAATCTAATTATATATTAAATATACATATAAATGTATATATATACTTAATGTATATATACAAATATAAATATATATAACTGTTTTGAATATATAATTATTTGTTTAAATATATAAGTATTTTTAAATCAACTAATTTAAAATTCCATATTACATATTATTGTAAAGAAAATGCATAAAATATATACATTGAATATATATACACAATATATTTATTATATATATAAATCTATATATATAATACATATACATTAAATATATATATATATAATATAAAATTAATATATATAATATATATATCATAATAAATATATATTATAATATATAATAAAATTAAAACTAAAAAGAAATTTAAAGTAAAATAAAAAACAAAAGACTTACTTTGCTACTGCGCAGCCCCCAAATAGGGGACACAGCCCCTGTGGGGACTGCATAGCAGCCCCTCCCCTTTGGGGGAGTCGTTGCCTGTGGAGGCAATGCTAGCTGCCTCCACATCTAGCGCCTCCCTCATGGGGGCCGTCTATAGGGGACAGTCCCCACCTCCCCTCTTAAAAACATAAATTTTATTAAAAAGAAACAAAAAAACAAACCTATGAATTCCTCTGTATTCTAAGAAAGTTTTCTCAAAAAGAGCATTTTGACAGATAAATTTCTTTGAATAAAAATAAAAAATTCCAGAATACAAGAAACACAAAGTTATAATAGTAATATATATATATATATAAGAAACTCTCCATTCTACAGTCAGATTGAGCAAGTTTTCTTGAGGAGAAAATTAAGAAGAATTATTTTAAGTATAATATCATGATACCTAGAATTTCTGGGCTTTCCCCAAATTGAACAAAGAAGTTTAAACTTTTCATTTGATTCCTTCCAAATTTCTATTGCTAGTTTTGAAACAAATTCACATGGGTTTTAATTGAAATTCCAAATAGCAGTTCAAAGATTTTTCAACAGCATAACACAGATTGAAACTCATTTCCAAAATGAAAGAAACAAAATAAAATCAAATAGGGAACATAGTTTTTTTCCAAAACTTGAAGACTTTAACAATGGTGTTTTCAATTTCTTTTTTGAATCCAGCTCAAGCAAGAATTTCAATCTCCTTCACAAATCCAAGCAAAGCCACAGCCAAAAACTTCTTCCCCAAATTGCAAATTGAAAAATATATGAAATTCTATTTACTCAGATAGTGTTTTTCCCCAAATTGGTCAAACCCCTAAAATATCCCCACCAACTAAATTTATTGAATAATTTGGAGATATTTCCATTTTTTAAATTTAAAACAAATTTTTACTTTCTAATTCAAATCTCATGCATTTTTCAAAATTCTTTAAAAAAAAAATACAAATTTTGCAAAGAATTTTCTTTATCAATAATTTTCAAAAGTGAAATTAAAAACACATTTTCATTTTATTTATTTATTTATTTATTTTAATTTAACTCTAACTATCCAAACATGATTTCTGCTTTTATTTTAATTTAACTCTAACTATCCAAACATGATTTCTACTTTTATTTTAATTAAATCTTAATATATAATAATGCCAAAACAACTATCCCATTTAATATATCACCATTAATCTAATTAATCAATAAACTCAATCTAACTTTATTAATTAAATCAAATCAATCAATAAAATAAATAACAATTCGACATTGCAACTAGATACATTTAATCATCAATTTAACTATGCAAGCCATTTAATAACTTCTATAATATGAAATTAAATAAATATTGAAGGTGAAATGGACAAAATTAAAACAACTAACCTGACAACAACTTGACGACACACTATGAAGTTAGGGTGATGACTTGGCAAGGAAAACTTAGCTACTATCTCCCAATCAATTACCGTTGGTCAATGGACACACTCAAACTTGTGAACTAGGTGGAGTCGATGTCATGTACATGTCAACCTGCGAACAAAGAGCATATCGAACATGCATATATATGATATAATAAAACACATCATGAAGGGGAAAATCTAGGAATCATAGGGCGCTCGCAAGAGAGTGATACAATCCCATCCACTTCACCAATATACTCATCATAGACTGAAAGTTACATCATAAAAAAATATCTCACATAATAACATGTTACAATAACTAATCATCCTTATACCAATTTAAAACATGTCAAATAAAACATCAAATAAGATACATCACATCACACAAATTAAACTATTGCTCTATAATTATCTATCAAATAACACACACATGATACAACATCTCAATAACCAAAAAGCACATCAAAGCAACCAAGGACACACATCCAGCCATAACGCAAAACAGAGAGGTATTACATTATGTGGGCCTTCAAGTCAAAGATGGAAGAAAGCTCAAAGTCAAGGACATCCCACATTGTGATAAAGAAAGGTTGATCGACTTTTGCAATAAATATGGAGTGGTGGCTTGGTCATACGATGACCTCAAGGGATATGATCCCAATATTAGTCAACACACAATAGAGTTGGCAGAAGGTGCAAATCCTGTCCACCAAAAACAAAGGCTAGTCAATCCCATGATTTGAGCGCTAATGGTGCAAGGATTAACAAAGTTAATTGAGTCGCGAATTGTTTTCTCAATAAGCATAGCACATGGGTATCCAATTTGGTTCTATTCAAAAAGAAGAATGGGGATATTTTCTTGTGTGTCAACTTCTGAGACCTAAACAAAGCATCCCTGAAGGACCATTACCCGCTTGCCTCAATGGAGTCAATCCTACAAATAGTGGGAGGATCTGAGATGTTTTCCGTGTTAGATGGATTCTTTGGTTACAATCAAATCTAGGTTAAAATGAAGGATCAACATAACACAATGTTCATTATGAAGTGGGGAATGTTCGCATATGCCAAGATGTCGTTCAAGAAATGCCAAGATTTTGGGATATCTCTAAACCCCAAAAAATGTGTCTTCGAAGTACCACAAGGAAAACTACTCGGGCATGTAGTGTCCAAAGAAGGAATTTAAATTGATCCTGAGTGGGTGAAAGCAATCAAAGAACTTCCTCTCTCAGTCAACAAGAAGGGCATTCAATCTTTCTTGGGGAAGGTAAATTTTGTTAGCAAATTTATTTTTGATTTTGCAAGAATAATCAGGCCAATTGCCCTAATGCTGAAAAAGGATCAAATATTTAAATGGACAAAAGAAGCCAAAGAAGCCTTTGAGAAAATCGAGGATGCTATCTCTGCCGCACTTGTTCTAGTTAATCCAGACCTATCAAATGACTTCATAATGTATGTATTCAGTAGCAAGTCAAGCATTGCTACTATCTTAACACAGAAGGATAACGAGGGAAAGGGAGAGAATCCAATAGCACTTCACTCCCAAACCCTAAAGGAATATGAAACAAACTACAACTTTGTAGAAAGATAGGTGTTTGCAATAGTTAAGGGGCTCAAAAATTTCTGACACATAATCTCCTACAATAAGGTGATTGTCTATGTCACACATTCTAGTGTGTGCAAGTACATCATGGAGGGAGAAATCACTGAGATATGCTCCAATTGGACCACCAAGATCCTTGAGTATGACATTGAGGTCAAGCCTACCAAGACTTTTCAGGGAAGAGGATTGTGTGAGTATCTTGTGCATGAGGAAGAAATGGCCTCTAAAGAAGAGTAGCCAGAACTAGTCCTAACAAACAAGTCAGAGTTCGAAGGTTGTTGGATGGTAGAAAGAGTAAGGTTTATGCATATAGGAGAGTATCCACCAAGCCTTCCTTCTCAGAAGAGGAGATTCTATTGATTGCAAAACAACAAATTCATGCTCATCAAGGAAATCCTATTCAAGAGAAATTTCAACCAAATTCTATTGTGATGTGTTACTACAGAGCAAGCAAGAAGGATCCTTGACACCTACCACTGCAATCCTATAGGAAGGTATTTCTCCTAAAAAACTAGGTACTTTTGCCCGATGCTATTCAATGATTCCTACTCCTTGGTGAAAGATTGCAAAGAATGTCAGTTCTCCATTGGAAGAAGAAAGAACTCTGCAATGCCTTTCAATTCGATAATGGTTGATGAGTCATTCGCACAATGGGGTTTAGACTTCATCAGAATGATCAACTCAGCCTCCAGTGTAGGACATAAATGGATTTTCATGGCCACAAACTACTTCACGAGATGGATCGAGGCCATGCCACTCAAGAATGCGATAGAGGTAGAGTTAGTGAATTTCCTAGAAGGATTGGTGACAAGATTTGGCTCACCCAAAACTATTATTTCAAAAAATGATGAAGCTTTCCTAGGCTCCAAGATAAGTCAATTCACACTTACACACAACATATTCCTTAAAACATCATCAAATTATTACCCGCAGGGGAATGACTTAGCTGAATCAACAAACAAGAATCTAGTGTGACTTCTCAAAAGAATTGGGTCACAATATCAAAGAGAGTGGCACAAAAATATTTGAACAACACTCTAGGTAGACCACATAACTCCAATACAAGTCCTCAAGACTTCACCCTATGAGCTAGTTTATGGAAAAGAGGCATTACTACCTATATCTATGGAGATTCCAGTGTTGCAATTGCTAAAATCTCTTGAAGTAGAACAAAATGGCGCAATGGAGGTATAGTTAGCTGATTTGCTAGAAGTGCAAAGAAAAAATGGAAAAGTCCCTAATTGCCATGACTAATCGCCAACAAGTGGTTAAAAGGTGGTTTGATAAAAAAGCATCCAACCAAAGCCTAAAGTGGAGAGACTTTGTGCTAAAGTATAATGAAAGGGCCGCCAAGCCAGGCCAGCACAAGAAATTTGACACCCTTTGGGAAGGTTTATTCAGAATAATTCAATGCAAGGGCTACAATGCATATGAGTTAGAGACTATGGAATAAGAAGCAATAGGGATTCTGATCAATGAAATTCACTTGAAATTATTCAATTAAGGTTGCTTTCCATACCCATGTAAAATATGTAAATACGTTTTTCTTTTCTTTCCCTTTTGCTTTGTTGGCTGGTCATTTTATTTTATTCTGTGGTTTGTGATGAGAGGAAACAAGTGACCCATTATTGTAGAGAATAAGGGAAATAAAATCATAGCTAAACAAAGCAAAAAATTAAACACCCACATTCAAAACTGAATTCATACATACATGCAAAAAGGAAGAAAATGACCCAATTGCAGAATCCAAAAAGAAACAACAAAATGGTTATATAAAGATATATTTTCATTATATATGCTTCAGTATTTACATTTTCAAAATGGCTTATAGGCCAAGCTTCAAGAAGTATATTCTATTATGATTCTTCTTATATATCTTACGAAAGCCTTTTTCAAGCATGTCTACAAAAAGGGACTAATTACTATGAGATTTTTAAAAGAAAAAAGAAAAATGTAGGCCTTCAATTCATGGCTTGAGCAACAAAAATAGATGAATTAATGGTAGTTTCCATTGTACCCTTATCAATAGGAACATCAACAACAATATCATCATCCAATGGAGCAAAGGCAAGTAGAGGGAACACCAATTTTCTGAAGTCGGTATACCAATCGATGTCATAGAATGACACCATGTTGTAGATGCAAAAAAGGAAATGGTAGGCCCGAGTGACCCTCTGGTGGTACTAATCTCACATCTAGAGGCGAAAGCCACTCAGAAATGTTAGCCATGGCATGACCAATCCTCTTCTATAAACCTCTGGAGATCACTCACTTGATTGGAATTCCCCCACCATATGCAGCATTTGCAACAACCTCGCCGAGGCCATTCAGGTATTTCTTGGGGAAAATATCCTTCACTAGACGAAGAATTAATGGCTTAGAAATTCCTATATCTAACACGGAGGCCACAAAGTGTAAGCACACATCAGTTTTAACTTGATACTTGTCCTCGTACTGGAGGCAGTCACATACCAAGACCCATTTTATGGCTATGACAGATAGTGAATGCTTGTTCTTCATCATTCTCTTTATGTGCCTGGTAGAAATCTCTCCTAGGAAGATAGTTTGGGACTTGTGTGACACTAGCCTAATTGGGGTATTCATCTTGTCAGAACCTTCTACAAATACCTCAAGACTATCCTTGCAAAGCAACTAAGTCTAGCCTATGAGAACATTACGCACTGTAAATCGTAAATTGCTACACCAATTACTTAATACCAATTCTGCTCAAATCACTAAGTGTGATTTCGCTATTGCTTAGATACCTATTTATAGAAAAAGAAAGAAAAGGAATGGTAATTTGCTACCATGAATGTGATGTTAATCAAGTACCAACTTGAATTTGTGCCCAAACTCACTCGAATTTCCAACCCATTTACATCTACTGAGTACAGTTTGTTGCGTGAAAAATGAATAAGGGCTAATTAATTAGCCTAAGCTGGTGGTGGCAATTGATGGTGTCATGCATGGCTAGGGACTAAGGTGTCATCCTCAAGATATTTTATGTTTCCCAAGGCATAATTCATATCTTTTCAAATATTGATCACATTTTCAGCCTAATCATTCCTTTAAGATATTAATTACCAATGCATTGAATGCTTAAGATGCTTGCAAGGTGTCGACTCGAGTTCCAAGAAAATTGCACTGTACATGTGATTGCTGATTGTATTTATGAATTTTTGTCAAATCAAAGTGGAAATTAATTCATCTTGCACAAGCCAAAAGGGTTGGTGGTACATGCCACATTAAATTCAAAAAAAGGTGGTTGTTGGCTACCACCTTGAGAAAATATCGCTAAATATTGCATGAAGAAAGTTTAAAGCACTTAAAAATTTTCTTTTAAGAATGGTGCTCAAAGCAAAAAGGAAAAATTCTAGAGCACTAGGGTATGTGTAGGATCATCATGGAAAAAATAGGCCCATAAGTGGAAAAAAATTCAAAAAAATCAAAGTTAGGAAACTTGACGTAAAAATTTGAATAAGTTATCTATATTATTTCAAAAATATGAAACAATAGAATTTGTAGAAAATTGATGTAGTTTCTAAACTACTAGGTTTATTTAAAAAAAATCTATTTGTGAAAATTTGAAATTTAAATGCAGATGGTACTTAAATTTCAAGGAAAAATAAGAAGTAGGTGTCTATCCACCTTAACCACAATAAAATGATAATATTTTTTTATAAGATTTTAGATATAAGTAGAGGACTCATGTCTAGATGTGATGCATATTTTTTTGTAATTTTTTCCAAGTAAATAATTAATTATGATTCTTTATTACAACTTTTAAAAAATATAAAAACTCGTATGTCTGACCACCTTAACTTGGTCAAAACTTCATGAAATTCAATTCTTCTTTTTGCAATCCTATAGTATGTGAAGCATAGAATGTAATGCATGTTTTGGATTCAAAAAATGTGATACCGTTTGAAAGCTATAGATGTTTTTCAATCAGCCTATAGATCAAGACTTTAGTCATAATTCAAATAGAAAATGAATAATAATTATTTATTAAATTCATAGTAAAGCATAATTTATATTGGTGGAAAACTAAGAATCTCCTTTAAAAACCTTTTTCATTTCATCAATTTTGGGTTGAAAAAAAGTCATCAGCCACATACCCTACACATACCCATAATATCGCCACTTTTTGGCCATCATGATCCTGCACATACCTACTGCCAAAGTCGAGGTGAAATTGCAAAAGGATTCAAGCTAAGCAGAAAGCTTCCTACAAATTATCAATGGCAGAAATTTTGAAATTTAGGGAGTGAGGCCAGTGGCTACGCATAGGTTAGCTAAAGCTCTGTAAAGAGCACTAGCCATTACTATCTTCAAGGATATTTCTTATGCTACACCAAGGATCCATGAAAAGCCAGTATGGGAAAACACAAGGCGGTTGGACAAGCCCAAGATTTACAGAGACTTGAGCTTAATTCATGAAGATTGGGATAATGTTCATGATCCCTTTCTTGCAAAAAACCCCAAAGGATTGAGAGAATCTACTTGTGCATGAATGAAGGTGTCCAAGTGGCCAATTTCAGCTGTAAAAAAGATATAGTTCAACAAGTTTCCTCAGTATATGGGGGTATGTGCAGGATCATGATGGGCCAAAAAGTGGCAATGGAGAAAAAATTACATTTTTCATTGACCCAAAAATGAAGAAATGCCAAGTTGACTTTTTTGTGGCTTGGGTATCAGTACATACTTCCAATGCAAAAGCCAAACCAAGATCTCCAAATCAGATATCCAATTTGAAGCAAACATATATATATAAATTGGGCCTGTTAAAATCATTTGGCATTCACAAACAGGAAGCGACGCACTGTGAGGAGGTTCTCTGCATATCAGATATCCGATTTATCTGATATCCATTTTGAAAAGGTTAGATTTTATATTTTTCTTTGATTTGATCAAATTTTGAATTAGATTTGTATAATTTTAGTTAGTTTTTTATAGATTTTTTTTCAAAATAGGGTTTTTGATTCAATTTTTATGAAAATTTTGAGTTTAGAATGGATTTTCATTAAAAATGAATTTTTTTTATGGATTTTGATTAAAAATGAATGTTTTTTTATGGATTTTGATTTAAAAATAGTGTTGTTTATGTATTTGTATTAAAAATTAGAGAATTTTATAGATTTTTGTTTAAAAGTAGATTTTTTTTGGTGTTTTTTTAAAAACTAGGGTATTTTTACAATATTTTCATTTATACTATCTAATTTCAATTAGATTAATTAGTTTTTAACTTTAATTAGTTATTATGGATGCTAAAAATGAAAATGCACAATTTCCAAATGATCCACCAGCTGAGAATGAAAATGCACAAATACCAAACACTCCACCACCTCCGTAGCCATCAATTAAAGAATTAATTGGTGAAAAATTATAGCAATTAAAGGGAATTTATAAGTTTTAAAAGATAATCCCTCAATTATTCGAGATGCCAAACACATTGAAGGATATAATTAAAAATATAGAAACCCTCTCCACCCAACATAAGGCCTTTCATTCATGGCGATAAGACATGATGGAATATTATGCATGTGGATTGTCTTATGATGATGTGAAAGATCTTGGAATAACCAAAGCCCAAATAGCCTCTTTATTTATTAATCCCCACATTGGTTTTCCAATTAATGTTAATAAACCAAAACTTTCTATAAAATGGTGCATGCATAGGGACATTGTAGATAAATTTTGGGATCATTGGTTTATGGTTTTTGATAAACTACCGAACAACAATTGTGATCTACCATTTTACTTTATTAAAAGATTATATGTTGAGTTTGTGTTAGGGCATCATGTCAATTAATTTGACATTAAACCCTTCTAGGGCATTGGTGGAGGTAGCATGCCCTAGGATAGACCAGGGGCAGGTAGAGTAGTCTCATACCCATATGTTCCCCCTCCTCCCCTTCCTCCGCCACCTCCAGTATATCATGCAGATATTATGTAGGATGCGGCCACACAAACTATCCAGGATATTCACTCTTTGAGTGGCCTTTTGGTTTCGCATGCTTCTACAGTAGCTTAACCACATTCTGGTGATGTTGGCGATGGTTCGAGTGCTGCTGCATCATCCTCGTCAGGTCCACATATTTTTGTGCCACATACTTGCTCCATGTGCTGCCAGATATGCTTGGGTCCTCTTGGACAGCCTGCCGAGCATCCCTTGGACACTTCTGATTATGACCTCCATAATGTGGACATTATAGATCAGACTTAGGGGAGTGGAGTGCACCCTATAGATTCCTCTCCTGCTAGAGAGGGGGACATTGGAATAGTGGCAGGTAAGATTTAAGTTGTAAATTCATAACTTGCATTTGTTTTTAAATGAATATTAATAAGAGATAGTATAATGTACTAATATTTATTTACCGATGCTACCACAATAGTGGTTTACAATTTCTGGGAGGAACTGATTTTTGCTGAAATCACATATTTTTAGAAAATATAATGATTTAAGCCTTGAAAAGTTTCATTTAAAGAATTCCAATTGAAGAGGGTTTGATCAAACTACCATAAATCAAACCCCCTTGGATAGAACCCTGCTAGTTTTAAACCATACCTATAATAGAGTCTCCTTTACACCTATCAAAATGATGATAAAAAACCACTTTTGATTTACCTTTTGGGGGATCATATGAATTCATTTAAAATTTATTTTTTGCAAGTATGTATTCCTTATTATAAGTTTCCCAAAAAGTGTAATTTTAAATAAATTTAATTTGATTATTATATTTATTTTTTATTTCTCATGAATGTAGGTTTTTCATCGAAGATCAAGCTCTCTGATATGCACATGTGGAAAAATAGCAGATTATTAAAAAAAAAATTAAAAAAATTAGTGCACCAAATATTGAAGTCCTTGATCCAACAAAGAAAAAAAATTGAATTTTGATACATACAAAAAAAGTTACACGTTATACGGTCGCGCTATGCCTGAATTATAATTGGTTTGAATTTGAAACTTCATTAAAGAAAAAATATTCAATTAAAAACTATCTAATCATGTGGAAGCACTAGATATCAGAGTTGCAAATCTAAATTTGAAAGAATTAGAATTTTATCCTTCATGAAAAAAAAATTATGTGTTATACAGTGAGTCACTTTTTAAAAATGTTGTTTTCTAAAAAAAAACTAGTTTTTGAGGGAGATGGAAAAAGAAGTGCAATTGGATTCCAAAAATTTTGAAAAAAATATATTTAGAATCTATAGACAAAATTTCACGAAACTCTAGTTTGCATCATCTTCAAATTCCTCATGGTTTAGTTGCTATGGTGCCTGAAAGTGAAGATTTAGTTAAAAAAAAATATTTCAGTGTCTAGTTTGGCCAAAAATTGTAAACCACTATTGTGGGATCACCTAAACATGGTCTATTTAATAGTTGATGTTTGAGGAGGAGTTCACACAGGTGACTGATAGCACCCTTAGGGCCATTTCATTTGGCCTCGACACACACACAGTATATAGTTTTGCACTCACTCGTTTACATTTTTTTATTATATACTTGCTTGTCATTTTTATTGTCATAAATAAAATTATATAATAACTTATATGTTTATCGTATTTTCCTCTTGTAGGAAATACCTAGTGTGAGTGAGGTACAACTTTATCGAGATTATGAAAGTGCAATGTTAGATAAGGGGAAGGTAATTGAACTCAAATTTGATTGAATTAAAATTTTTAAGATCTTATATTGATTATACATACATCGACATAGATTGGTAGTTTCATATGTACTTGTCATTTTTATGTATAGGTAGTTATGAGCTATACATCGTTGTTGACAAGTGCAAGCAAGGTGCATTCTTGTCCAAATTATGGAAATACAATGTTAGACAAGGGGAAGGTAATTGAACTCAAATTCAATTCAATTAATATTTTTAAGATCGATTATACATACATCAATATAGATTGGTAGTTTCATATGTACTTGTCATTTTTATGTACAAGCAATTATGAGCTATACATCATTGTTAACAAGTGCCAAAATGCCTCAAGGAGTACGTATTGGAACACTTGAAGGAGTAGGTGTTGAAACACCTCAAGGAGGAGGTGTCAAAACACCTAAAGGAGATAAAGAAAAAGATCAACCTAAAGAGGTATGTGTTTATTTTATTTTTTGTTTGGTATTTATATGTTCCTATTACCGACAATTGTATGCTAACTTGGATCAATTTTATGTTTTTGTTCACATATATAGATTGACATTACAAAATTTGGTTTGGTCGGTTCTTTGAGAGGGGCATATTCTAGGACTCCTGACCCTTTGAAGAGATGGATATTTTAGGTAATCAAGATTACAATTTTAGAGTTCAATTATAATTCAATGTATATTGATTTTGATGTTAATTATTGGATTTTAAATCATATAGTATAACTAATATCAATTGTGGTTTTATTTTTCTTGTGCAACTACCTTCAGAGCCAATGAGTGCTACAAAGAGGCTCCATTTTGATGATCCAACAGCAGTTTAGGATGAGATAGACATTTTGGCATGTAAATTTTGAAAAGACATCGAGATGGAATATGCCACATTTTGTAAAACTTTGTTTGAGTTGGCATTAATGCCATTTTTGTATATGGAGATACACTCAAGATTAATGGATAATTTGATATATAGAAGTTGACAATTGAAATTTAATTTCTTCATCATGTGCATGATTAAACTCTTTGAAAATTTAATCAAGTGAGCAATGATTAAATATCAATGTACAATAGCATAAAAAGAATGGTTATATTATGTAGTTTATATTCATATTGTTGATGGGTATGTGCAGGATCATCATGGAAAAATCAGGCCCTTAAGTGGCAAAAAATTTAGAAAAATCAGAGTTAGGCAACTTGATGTAAAAATTTGAATAAGTTATCTATATTATTTTAAAAATATGTAAAAATAGAATCTGTAGAAAATTGAATGTAGTTTCTAAACTACTAGGTTTATTTAGAAAAAAAACCATCTATTTGGTGAAAATTTGAAATTTCAATGCAATAGTACTTAAATTTCAGGGAAAAAATAAGAAGTAGGTGTTTGTCTAACCACCCTAACCAAAATAAAATGATAATATTTTTTATAATATTTTAGATATAAGTAGAGGACTCATGTCTCGATGTGATGCATATTTTTTGTAATTTTTTTTCCAAGTAAATAATTAATTATGTTTTTTTTATTACAAATTTTAAAAAATATAAAAAATTGTATGTCTGACCACCTTAACTTGGTCAAAACTTCATGAAATTAATTTATTTATTTTTTAATCCTATATTACGTGAAGCATAGAATGTGACACATGTTTTAGATTCAAAAAATCTGATACCATTTGAAAGCTATAGATGTTTTTTAATCAACTTATCAATCAGGACTTTAGTCATAATTCAAATAGAAAATGAATAATAATTATTTATTAAATTCAAAGTAAATCATAATTTATATTGATGGAAAGTTGAGAATCTCCTTTAAAAACCCTTTTCGTTTCATCAATTTTGGATAAAAAAAAAAGTTTTCAACCACATACCCATCATATCGCCACTTTTTTGGCCCATCATGATCGTGCACATACCCTGATTACATTGCATTGCACATCTTTCAAACTCAAAGCATTACTTCACATCGCATAAGTAACAACTAGATGCTAATAGATGAAAAAATTTCAATAACAATATAGTTTTTACAAAGTCAACCTGAGCAGCTATGCAATTACTTCACATTACATAACTAATAACTATGAGCAACTATCAATTACATTAGCTTGTCATGGAATTCTATGAGACCACATTTCTTTGATGAAACTTGGCACATAACTCACAAAAAATGAAAAGAAAGAACTCAAACGAACTTTAAAGATGTCTCAAGCCTGCTGCCCCCTCATTCCACATGCTATGCAACCATTTACTTGTGGTGTAGGGGCCGAACAATGGAGAAAACATATATATATATATATATATATATATATATGCAGCCTAGAAGCATTAATTAGGATTAGAATATCACATATAACATCATATAAACAAAAAACCCACCATAAACTTGAATGTCATTTAAAACATGCATGATAAATATTCATCGTTGAAACTTGAATTGTGGTAGCTTGATATACAGAGTATATTGATGTCAGGGTTCAATTTGTATGATATTAAAAGAAAAAAGCCAACTCAGTAGAGTTATCAGCTTTTTTCATAAATCATAAGATTTTTTTTAGTACACTAGCCATTTTGATGTCTTCTTTTAGTCTCAAACATTATTTTGTATCATTGTTACATTGGTCTTGAGAGTGGTAGCTTAATATAGGTCCGCAATACAAAATTTGGTTTACTTGTGCAGTGTAACAGTGGCATAGGAAGATTTTTCTTTGAAAGAACCAAAGGGTGATTGCATGTTTAAAGTGTATAAAAACATACCTTTTTGTAATATCAAGGATACTTTTTGAATCTTCCATGCATTGCTAATCTAAAAGGAAAGGTCTTTTTCCTAATTTGTATGCAGCCATGCTTTTGACATTGTCAAAAAGAGCAAAAATTCCCTAATGATGCAAAGGCATGGCCAAGCAGTTCTAACTCTCCACATGAGAGAAGAGAGATGTTGGAGAGTACATCAAGTCAATGAGAACCGAAGTGTAATGTGTTTTAGTTTGTAGTACTTCTCTATTTCTCTGCAAATGTGTGATAAATTCTTAGTTCAATGATGCTAAACAATTTTTGAAAAAAGAAAGTTGTGTCACGGTCCGCTTTCAATCCAACAAGCAAAAATGAAAGCTCAGCCTCTTGGAATGAAAATTCTTGTTTGCAAAAAAAATGAATAAGAATGAGGTAGTTAAGGTGTTTGAAGTTATTTAGAGGTCACTTTTAGGGTGCAAGGCTTAAAAATCCATTTTAAGTGCACTCAAACAAATTTTAAAGGGGTCTCAGGCCTACTGCCCCCTCATTCCACATGCTATGCAGCCATTTCCTTGCTATGTAGTGGTCAAACAATGGAGAAAACATGTAATATATATATATGCAGCCTAGAAGCATGAATTAGGATTAGAATATCACATAACATCATATAAACAAAAAAAAAAACACCATAAACTTGAATGTGATTTAAAACATGCATGATAAATATTCATCATTGAAACTTGAATTGTGGTAGCTTGATATACAAAGTCTATTGATGCCAAGGTTCAATTGTATGATATTGAAAAAAGAAGACAACTGAGTAGAGTTATCAACATTCTTCAAAAATCATAAGAATTTTTTTAGTACACTAGCCATTTTGATGTCTTCTTGCTATCTCAAACATTATTTTGTATGAAGATGTGTGATAAAATCTTAGTTCAATGATACTGAACAATTTTTGAAAAAAGAAAGTTGTGTCACGGTCCGCTTTCAATCCAACAAGCAAAAATGAAAGCTCAGCCTCTTGGAATGAAAATGCTTTTTTGCAAAACAAATGAATAAGAATGAGGTAGTTAAGGTGTTTGAAGTTATTTAGAGGTCACTTTTAGGGTGGAAGGCTTAAAACTTCCTTTTAAATGCACAAAAATGAATGAAATTACTTCAAACCAAGTTTGTGAAGAAGTTAACTCTGTTGCCCACTAGTTTCCCTTAAGAGTCCAAAGTGCTAAAAGGCAACAATCTTTGAAGGGCTATTTATCAGATACCATGATGCTTACAGACTCTCTGTTTGAGGCTATGGGATCGTGTTGGGACCATCTACAAAAATCTCTCTCGGTTTTTGCTATCTCAAAGGTTTTTTCTTTTGGTGATGACTTCTCAGTGGAGGGAAAAGTTGCTAGATGCAAGCAGTGTAAAGTTGCAAATTGGTGCAACTTTCATTCCGCAACTCGTTTGACCAAACAGACTATTCCAACACGTCTGGATGGGTAGGTTTATGTTAGGCATAGTCATCTTTTGCACCCAAATACATCGAATCACTTGAGCTACATTGGACCGACGATTTCCCTTAAGAGTCCAAAGTGCTAAAAGGAAGCAATATTTGAAGGTCTATATCTCAGAGACCGTGAGTCTTACAAACTCTTTGTCCAAGGATATGGAATTGTCTTGGGATCATATACAAAATCCTCTCTCAGTTTTTTCTATCTTAGAGGAATTTTCCTATGGTGATGACTTTTTAGTGGAGGGAAAAGTTGTCAGATGCAAGCAGTGTAAAGTTGCAAAGTGGTGCAACTTTCATTTTGTAACTCGTACGACCAAACAGATTGTTCCAACATGTTTAGATGGGTACATTTATGCTAGGGATGGTCCTCTTTTGCACACAAATACACAGAATCACTCTGAGCTACATTGGACCGATGATTTACCTTAAGAGTCCAAAGTGCTAAAAGGAAGCAATCTTTGAAGGGCTATTTCTCGGAGACCATGAGGCTTACAAACTCTCCGTCTGAGGCTATGGGATCATGTTGGGACCATCTACAAAAACCTCTCTCAGCTTTTGCTATCTTAGAGGTTTTTTCTCGTGGCGATGACTTTTTAGTGGAGGGAAAAGTTGCCAGATGCAAGCAGTGTAAAGTTGCAAAGTGGTACAACTTTCATTCCGCAACTCGTACGACCAAACAAACTATTCCAACACGTCCAAATGGGTACGTTTATGCTATGGATGGTCATCTTTTGCACCCAAATATGCTGAATCACTTTGAGCTACATTGGACCGATGATTTTCCTTAAGAGTCCAAAGTGCTAAAAGGAAACAATCTTTGAAGGGCTATTTCTTAGAGATCGTGAGGCTTACAAAATCTCCATCCAAGGATATCGGATCATGTTGGGACCATCTATAATAAACTCTCTTGGTTTTTTCTATCTCGAGGGCATTTTCCCGTGGTGACAAGTTTTCAACTGAGGGAAAAAGTTGTCAGATGCAAGCAATGTAAAGTTGCAAAGTGGTGCAACTTTCATTTCACAACTCTTACAACCAAATGGACTATTCCAACCTATCTAGATGGGTACGTTTACACTAGGGATGGTCCTCTTTTGCACCCAAATATGCTGAATCACTCTAAGCTACATTGGATTGTCAATTTCCCTTAAGTGTCAAAAGTGCTAAAAGGCATCAATCTTTGAAGGGCTATTTCTTGGAAACAGTGACATTTACAAAATCTTTGTTTGAGGCTATTGGATTGTGTTTGGACCATCTATAGTAACCTCTCTTATTTTTTTCTATCTCGGAGGCATTTTCCCATGGTGGCAAGTCCAGTTGACGGAAAAGTTGTGAGATGTAAGTAGTGTAAAGTTGCAAAGTGGTGCAACTTTCACTCAGCAACTCGTATGATCAAACAGATTGTTCCAACACATCCAGATGGGTATTTTTATGCTAAGGATGGTCCTATTTTGCAACCAAATATGCTGAATCACTCCAAGCTACATTGGACCAAGTGAAATTAGGTGAAAATTTGATGTAGACACAAGGGCACAATCACAAACTCTTTGCAACCTGCCTATTTGAGGCATCTAACAAGATTATTCTGACCTCTTTGGACAATTCAAAACTCCCTTAAAGCTTGACAAGCAACTAAATACACATTTCCCTCTTTAACCCCCTTAAACCCCTGTAATAGTGAGAAACTAGGTTTTGTCCAATTACTCCATAATTTTCCAAAACACCAGACCAACACATGACTGATTCAAACACCAATATCCAAGTTACACAACATATATGAGAAAAAACATAAAATCCTTTGGACCAGCGTTGACTTCCTATACATTCACCCTTGAAAAGGCTACTCAATTAACACAAAAATGCAAAGCAACATACCTTAAAACACCACAAAGACCCCTAAAACCTTGGGGAAGCAAATAAATTTCCAATAAATCAAAGATTTTGCAATTGGATTCCATTTGTACAGACCTGTAACCATCAAATCAGAAAACCCTTGTTTTTAGTGTAATTCTTGAGGGTTTATTGGATGTAGAACTTCCACAACCTTTCACATTTTGCCACCACCTTAGACACCTTTATTTAGGCCCCAATATGTTTAAAAAATAAATAAACTTTTGGTATCTCAGAGATTTTTTCAAACCCTAGTAGGGTAACAACTCTATTTTCAAGTGAAAAAACCACCATTTTTAGACCTTTAACTCTTCATTTTATTTCAAAAGCCATTTCTCCATGCTTTCCAATCTTGAAATATAATTTCATAAGCCCTACCAATTCATCCCACTGATTCACATTGGCATACAGTAGGTGGGATGAGATTCAAGCCATTAAAATTACAAAACTCTTATTCCCCTATTCAGGAACCCGTCTAAAGAAAGTTTGTGTTTTGAGGCACAAAATAAATAAAGAAACCCTCTATTAAGAAGTAAAAATAAATTCAAGACATTTAATAATGTTTCTACATAAATTTTTGATGCAAAAATTCTTGAATGGCTTGTGCACAAGCAGAAAACACAAGAAAAACAGTAAAATATGAACTGAGCAATTGAAACTTTATTGATTCAAAGAAAAAAACTCCTTCAACCAAACCTGTCTCTAGCCCTTGAAGGCCGTAAGTACATTTCTATTCCTTGGAATCCAAATCCCAACTCCTTTAACCACCAACATTAACTAACTTTTGAAACCTTAATGACTGTTGAAGGCCAAAATACAAACATTTTTCACATGTTTCATAATGAAATGTTGCACTTTTCCACTTATAACTTTACTAAGACCTCACTTAATGGCTTGAAATAGCATCATTACATGTTCAAAACACTGTTCTTGCTTGTCCCTAAAAAAATTTACTAATTTTTCCTTCAAAGGCTACAAAGCAACATCTAGGACAAGTTGGGATCTCCACATGGTTTTTTGACCCTAAAACATAAAAACTCCTCCTAATACATGACCATTAGGACTATTTGATCTCATTAAAGAAAAAAATCAAAATATTAACACTTTAATCATTGAAATGATCCACAATGATATTGTGGTGTAGGTGCTCTTGCACCAAAAATGGTGGTTACAACTTGCTAATGTCAATGAAACGTGGGGGCAACAAGATTTAAAGTTGGATCAAGCTTGTGCAAGTCCTAATAGACGTTTTTGATGAATTTATAGGGTATGGAAAGGTTGGAAACATTGATTTCCTTAAAACCTCATGAAATTTGCTAAAAATGAAGTTGCACCCAAGTTGGATTTGAGGAGAAAAAGTTGCAAGCCACTATAATTTATTATATATAAATGGGAGATATTACAAAACTTGGTTCAAACGAGCATACCGATAGGAAAGAACCAGGAAGAAAACCTTTAGTTGTAGCTTGATTAAGTACAAAAATAGACCCCTTTACAAAACCTATGAGTTTCCAAAATACAAACCCCTTTACATTTTAAACATAACCTTTATACAATGCCAGACATTTGACCCATATTTCAAAAAGCATCACTAGGTATAGATGATCCGGTGGACATTTTTTAGTGAAAATTCAAGTGTATCATTTTTCTCTAGAATCTACACCATCAGAAAGAGCTCGGTGTCCTGGTTCCAACGCAACTCGAACGGAGTGAAAAGGAGTCCGTTTGCACGAGTTATAGCCAGTCAAACCTTTGGTCAAACTGGAATCAGAGGGCATCCAAGAAGCGAAAAAAATGGCGTCATCGCGAAGAGCTCGTCGAGACGATTCTGACGGTGTTTGTTTCATCGAAATCCGACATCATGTGCGAAACTTATCAGCGGTCAAAGTTTGCAGTTGACTTGGTGGAGTTGAAGGTACAGTGATGACGTCATCATCCGTACAGCTGACGTCAGCAAATGGTATGAAATCCTAAATGGACCAATCGGAAGCTGACACGTGGCAGTCTGTATGGTCCGTACATGTCGACGTGGCACAATGATGTGGCAGGTGACGTCAGCAAAGATCAGTGAATCAGATGATGACACGTGTCGTCCGTATGTCCAGTCAGTAGTTCCAGTTAGCACCTAGTCATCATCTCCGTCAGCGCACAGTCAGCAGTGTTGGCGAATCAGTCTTCACCACGTGGCACCTCCTCGGCATGCCACATGGCCCACAGTTTGTCTCCTGCGTCGGTCGGTTTGGAAATTTGTTTGTTTGTTAAAAAGAAATGGGTAGAGGTTTCGAACCTCCAACCAGTCAGCTCCGGAGACCTCGCCTAACCGTTATACCATACAGCCGACACCTAAATATATATTGAAGCGGTTTGGTTTTGTTAAAAGAAACAGATTTGTTTGTTGGAAAAAGCCAGCCAGCGGGGTTGGAACCCCGAACCGGTTGGCTAACAAAAGGGTTAGCCACCAACGTGCCAGTGAGTCTGTTCGCTATTTGAATGGCACTGGTTGGTTTTGTTAAGTGTTTGAGAACCGAATACCTTACAAATTAAAACCAACCCCTCTAATTTAAAAACAAAAACAAATAATAATCTTTTTAAGATTAAAATCAAAACCTCCCAAACGGCAAATGCCCGAAATAAATAAGTAAAAGGGCTTTAATTTGTTATTATTTAGATTAAAGGGGCGATTTTTAATGATTTTTATGTAAATAAGGGAAGATATGAAGATATTATGGAGAGATAAGGGAGATTATGAAAATCTAAATGTTAAATTGGGGGATTTGGAAAATATTTTGTAAATCAATTGGTTAAAGGCCAATTTGAGAAAATTATTTGTATAAAAAGGGGTGTAAGGTGAGAGAGGAGATCCAAGTTTCTTTCAGGTGACGAAGTCTTGAAGCTGTGGAGATAATCGGAAGAGAGGTCTTGTGGAGATTCTTTGAGTCATTCTCGCACGTCAGAGCACTGTTATGCTGCCGAAGTGCTTGGAGAATGATTGTGGTGCTTTGTAATCGATTTTGGAGTTAATCGGATCAGTCTCTCTATTGGAGTGGACCCGGAGACGTAGTCACTTCGTGACAAACTCCGTTATCAACTGTTTGCACTTCTCTTCTTCTCTCTCTTTCTGTCTCTCATTTCCTTCCTTTCTATTAAATCACCTTGTTATTACTTTCATTCTGTTATTTCCTTAAGTTAATTTTGATTTAATTGACTTGGAATAAACATTGTAAAAGCATTGTAAATGTTAAGCATTTAAATACTGCAATCTAGTCTAGATCCTATACAGATCAAGTTGGTATCAGAGCTTAGTTGGCTATTATTGCAGTTATTTGTTTTATTGAATGCTAACGAGATCCAGGATTCAGAAGGGTGAAGGCAAGCTCGAAGACTTTGATCCTGAGATCAGAAAGCGAAGATCATTTCCAAAGATGTCAGTTTCTGGAATGGAGGTTCCTGAAGAAATCAGTGAGCAGGAGTTTCGAAGAGCATTCCTTGAGATGAAGGAAAAGGTGGACATTCTTTTTCAGGAGAGACAAGAACGAAAGGAATGTGAAGAAGGTTCGTCGAAGCAAGATGCTCGTGAAGACATGAAAGGGAAACATGGAGATGGTGGCAAGCAACCAAATCACCCCTTTTCTTCTTCTCCTCCCTCTTCTCCTTCTCCTTCTTCTCCATCTTCTCCTCATTCTATTTCTTTTAATCCTTTCAAGAGTGGGTATAAACCTAAAATCAAATTGGATGTAAAATTTGATTTACCAAAGTATTGTGGTGAACTTAATGCTGAAAAATTGGATGACTGGATACAACAAATAGAGGTCTACTGTAGAGTCCAGAACCTAATAGATGATGTTGATAGGATCCAATTAGCTACTCTTCGTTTAGGAGGTACAGCCTTAACCTGGTGGGAGAGTAAGTCTAAGGCAGAAGTTTCACAACATAGTAGAGTCAGTTTAACTTGGGCATAATTTGTTAATGCACTTAAGAAGCAGTTTTATCCCCTAGGACATATGCAACAGTTAATGATGGATTGGCAAATGTTTAGGCAAGGGAAGGGTCAAACTGTCCAAGAGTACACCCATGAATTCAGGAAAAGGGCTATTACTTTGAATGTTCCTTTGTATACCCAGGACACGTTGAAGTGCATAGGAGGTCTGTATTCCTACCTTAGGCATTCCATTTTGGTTTTGAACCCTTGTAACTTGGATGCAGTGTCTGTTCAAGCTACACACTTAGAGTCAAGGGGTAAAGGATCTTTTATTGATAATGATGTAAAGAAATCTTCTAAGAATGCAGAGACAGGGAAAGGAAAGAAGGCAGCCATAGTTAAGAAGGATGAGAAGCTTTCTTGTTCTCATTGTGACAGGAAAGGTCATGATGAAGAACATTGTTGGCAGTTGCATCCTGAATTGAGGCCTAAGTGGGCTCAAAGATGGAATCAGAAACAGGAAGGCAAGGAGAAAGCCTTGAATGTTGTTATGGATCTTGGTTCAGATTTAGATGATGAGACTAAGATAACAGCGATGGGTCTAAAAGGTAAAGCTCATATTTATGGTGTTTCTGTTGCTAGTTGTCCTTCTACTTCTACAATTAATGATTTCTCTGAAGATGTGAAAAGGAATGAGTTGTTTCATTTAAGGGTTATGGGTAAGAACACTAAAATTGATGCACTCATAGATAGTGGATCTCAGGTTAATCTGATTTCTGAAAGTGTTGTAAAGAACTTGGGATTAAAAACTACACAACATAAGCAACCTTATCCACTAGGCTGGATTTGTGAAAATGATAAGCTACAAGTAACAAAACAATGCACCTTAAGGTTCACAATTACTATTAAATTTGTGGATGAAGTACAATTTGATGTAGTTCCATTGGATATCTGTGGGATAGTGCTTGGTAGCCCTTATCTTTATGACAGAAAAGCAATTTTCTACAGGGAAAAGAATCATTATCACTTGTTTAAAGATGCTATTCAGTATATTGTACATTCTCACAGGATTAAGACTGATCAATCTTTTGCAAATATAGGGCAGTTAAAGAGGGTAATTAATGCAAGTAAAGAGTTAACTCTTATGTCTGTCAATACAGGTGGTTCTACACTTGAACTTGGAGTAGCTAACCAGGGTCAGATGTTGCAGGATGCACTTGCAGTACAACATGAGAAAATGATGCTTGAAAGTATTGATGGATCCTTGGGTAAAAATGTTCCTGTTGTAAAGGATCAAATTGTTGTTGACTTATTCTCTTTCATTTCTGCATTGTTGTTCAGCTTGATGCTAGTCAATTTATGTTGGTTAGTGGCTACGACATTCGATGTAGATGCTTATGGAAGTGATAAAGTTATGTTTATGATCAACAATATTTCTGCAGTCTTCATTGTGCTTGTGAGTCAGGTTTTCAGATGTACAGAAGATATAGGGCAAGTGGGGAGGCCAAGTCCTCACTTACTGTCAGAGTAAATGCCACTTTTGGAGGTCCAAAAGGTCTTCAGTGGGGAGGCCTGATCCAGTGGACATTTTTTAGTGAAAATTGAAGTGTATCATTTTTCTCCAAAATTTGCACCATCAGAAAGAGCTCGGTGTCCTGGTTCCAACGCAACTCGAACGGAGCGAAAAGGAGTCTGTTTGCACGAGTTATAGCCAGTCAAACCTTTGGTCAAACTGGAATCAAAGGGCATCCAAGAAGCGAAAAAAATGGCATCGTCAAAAAGCAATGAAACTGGTGTCATCACGATGAGCTCGTCGAGACGATTCTGACGGTGTTCGTTTCGTCGAAATCTGACATCATATGCGAAACTTATCAGCGGTCAAAGTTTGTAGTTGACTTGGTGGAGTTGAAGGTACAGTGATGACGTCATCATCCGTACAGCTGACGTTAGCAAATGGTACGAAATCCTAAATGGACCAATCGGAAGGTGACACGTGGCAGTCCGTATGGTCCGTACATGTCGACGTGGCACAATGATGTGGCAGGTGACGTCAGCAAAGATCAGTGAATCTGATGATGACATGTGTCGTCCGTACGTCCAGTCAGTAGTTCCAGTCAGCACCTAGTCATCATCTCCGTCAGTGCGCAGTCAGCGGTGTTGGTGAATCAGTCTTCGCCACGTGGCACCTCCTCGGCATGCCACGTGGCCCACGGTTTGTCTCCTGCGTCGGTCGGTTTGGAAATTTGTTTGTTTGTTAAAAGGAAATGGGTAGAGGTTTCGAACCTCCAACCACTCAGCTCCAGAGATCTCGCCTAACCGTTATACCATACAGCCGATGCCTAAATATATATTGAAGCGGTTTGGTTTTGTTAAAAGAAACATATTTGTTTGTTGGAAAAAGCCAGTCGGCGGGGTTGGAACCCCGAACCGGCCGGCTAACAAAAGGGTTAGCCACCAACGTGCCAGCGAGTCTGTTCGCTATTTGAATGGCACCGGTTGATTTTGTTAAGTGTTTGAGAACCGAATACCTTACAAATTAAAACCAACCCCTCTAATTTAAAAACAAAAACAAATAATAATCTTTTTAAGATTAAAATCAAAACCTCCCAAACGGCAAATGCCCGAAATAAATAAGTAAAAGGGCTTTAATTTGTTATTATTTAGATTAAAGGGGGGATTTTTAATGATTTTTATGTAAATAAGGGAAGATATATGACGATATTATGGAGAGATAAGGGAGATTATGAAAATATAAATGTTAAATTGGGAGATTTGGAAAATATTTTGTAAATCAATTGGTTAAAGGCCAATTTGAGAAAATTCTTTGTATAAAAAGGGGTGTAAGGTGAGAGAGGAGATCCAAGTTTCTTTCAGGTGACGAAGTCTTGAAGCTGTGGAGATAATCGGAAGAGAGGTCTTGTGGAGATTCTTTGAGTCATTCTCGCATGTCAGAGCGCTGTTATGCTGCCGAAGTGCTTGGAGAATGATTGTGGTGCTTTGTAATCGATTTTGGAGTTAATCGGATCGGTCTCTCTATTGGATTGGACTCGGAGACGTAGTCACTTCGTGACGAACTCCGTTATCAACTGTTTGCACTTCTCTTCTTCTCTCTCTTTCTGTCTCTCATTTCCTTCCTTTCTATTAAATCACCTTGTTATTACTTTCATTCTGTTATTTCCTTAAGTTAATTTTGATTTAATTGACTTGGAATAAACATTGTAAAAGCATTGTAAATGTTAAGCATTTAAATACTGCAATCTAGTCTAGATCCTATACAGATCAATAGATTATGCCCATACACAATTATGACCATTTTACATTGTTTCAAATTTGAGAATTTAAATTTTACAAAATTTTCCTATTGGAGACATTCAGGGCACAATCTTTGACAATAGTAGTATGTTCACATTTTAGACTGACAAGCACCTGTACAAACCATCAAGGTAGCTTAGAATAACCAATCTATATTATTCTAAATGACACAAAATATGATGAGATGGTAATGTAAACTATATAAGACGCTTAGAATAACCAATCTATATCATTGTAATATGTCGCATACCTCTTTGAAAGGATCAAATCTGGCTATTGTTGCAGTAGGTCCATGATCAATCATGCCAAGAATATCGCAAAAGTGGGAAAATTAGAAATCTATATTGTCACAATAGAAAATATGCTTAGACTAACAAATCTATATTAATCTAAAAAACTTGAATGATGATGAATTGGTGATGCAAACTATAAAAGATGCTTAGAATAATCAATCTATATTATTCTAAATGACACAAAATATGATGAGATGGTAATGCAAACTATAAAAGACACTTAAAATAACCAATCTGTATTGTTGTAATATGTTGCATACCTCTCCAAAAGGATCATAGTTGGCTATTGTTGCAGCAGGTCCATGATCAATCGTGCCAGGAATATCACGAGCCTTTTTCAATTGATGGCTTACTAGGGAGGTTGTAATGACTCTTTGAGAAGCTCTCTTGTCCTTTTCCTTGTTATTTTTTCCAATAGACTTGAGAGCATTAGAAAGATTTTTGACAATAATAGAATTTTTTTCGATCTTCTTGTTCACACAAATCTTCAATTTGGCTAGCAAAGGTCTCATCATTTTCATCTTTAGCAATTATACAAAAAGTTGGCATTGCTCAGTCAATGTCTTATCACTAAAATATTAGTTTAAAAGTCTTCTAGCCCACAACCGAACAATTCGTGTTGACCTCTTTCCTTCAAAATTGTTTATAATGTTCTCATCAAATTCAAGTAACCATTTAGGGGTTCTTGAAGGTCTTGAATTTGGAATATGTCTTTCTTCCACACAAGGTTCTTCATTTCTCATGTCTGGTGAAACATAATTTACACTTGCTTTATGTTCAAAATCTTCATTTTTTACCTTGAACATTTTCAATATCAATTTGAATAATTTCATTCCCAATTTCAATATCATGTTCAACATCTTCAAATCCAACCTTTTCACCTTGAACATTTTCATTATCAATTTCAATATTTTCATTCCCAATTTCAATATCATGTGCAACATCTTCAAATCCAACATTTTCACCTTGAAAATTTTCATTATTAATTTCAATAATTTCATTCCTAGTTTGAATATCATGTTCAACATAGTCAATTCCAACATTTTCACCTAGAAAATCTTCAATTTCCTCTTCACTTGAAAGACCGTAGGGGTTAGGTTCACCAATATTTAACATACCTTGTCTTCTCTTCCTATGACCTTCTCTATCTCTTTATGCATATGCTTCAATTTGTTCTTTTGTAAGCTTTCTCTTACGTTTTTTCTTCCGATGATTGCTACTCCCCATTATACCTCATAAAAGATGCTAAAAAATCATTTCTTATCACAAATTTGAGTAGAATATGCTCCAAAAATTTGATATTTGTCTCTTCATATCTGAAACCGCGTGTGTGTCACCTGCAAACAAAATGTAGGGTCTGTTGGAATACATAAAATGACTTGCATGAGGATTTTCTATGGCCTTCAAATCTGATATCTGTTATAATCTTATATTTGATTCATTTGAAAAAAAATAGAATGTTTTGTAACGATATGATTTTAGTTCTACAAATCAGATATCTGATTTGAATCAAATATCTGATTTGTGTACACATAGACCTAAGGGTTAATGGTATATGGTAGAGGGTTTAAGGGTTAAAGATTTAAGGTTTAGGGTATATGGTAGAGAGTTTAAGGGTTAAGGGTTTATGGTAGAGGGTTATAAGGGTTTAGGGTTTCAGGGATAAGGGTATATGGGAGAGAGATAGATGGAGTGAGTGTGTGAGAGAATGACCTGAGAGAGTGGGAGAGGGTGGGATAAGGTCGGTGAGGGTGGGAGAGTGAGATAGAGTGGGAGAGATGGAAGGAGAGGGATGGGAGAGAGTGGGAGAGGGTGGT